>SNQJ01S0043077.1:69724-83890 GCA_010110895.2 Picea sitchensis | reverse complement strand
AAGAATAAGTTTGGTAAGTGCGCCAGAGCGGGATGTTACATCTGGTACCAACAAAACCACATAACATTGATTCGGTAATTCCCTATGTTATTCCGGTACTAGCCTGTGCTATTATGGTACTAGTGTGACTATGTGTATTTTGGTACTAAACAACTACCTACAGGATTTCGGTATTAGCATTCTGGTACTAGATTGTCTCCTTAATTGTTGGGAATATGACGATGAATATCAAAATTTGGGGACATGGGTTTTGTTTGGAGCCGTGTTTTCATTTGGAAACATGCACTAGAATCCAAAGATATCACATTTGTGGACCTCCACCTCAGGGGGAACAATTCATCCTAAATTATTTCCAATTCTCCAAAAATTCCAGGATCATGCCCAGATTTGTGGGAAATACATTTCCTTGATTATATAAGTGGTTATACTCAATGTCCATTGATGTAAAATGGTTTTTATTTGAATGGATTGTCTAGATCAAAATTTGTAATGTAAAAATCATATAAATTGAGTGATGGCTCTAAGCCAAAGGAGAGAAATTAGTATGTTGAAAATTGGATTTCTGAACCAACTCTTTTTGTAAATTAATTTGTTGAAAGGAGTTTGAATTCAAGGATCTTGTGTGTCTCTTAGAATTTAGCATGTGTTGATCTAAAAGCTTCCATGTTGGCATCGACAAGGGCCACTGATCTAGCTTGGTAAGCTCATTGTAAATTATTAGTATAGATTTATATTTTTTGTACTTATTGTTTTGATTTCATTTTTTATTTCACTATTAGAATTGATTGCAAAGTGTGGCAGCACAAGAATAGTTGGGAGTCCATCATTCGAATTACATAATCCATCAAATGGAACATCTCATTAAGACTTATGTTTCCTGTGTAGAAATGAAGTAATTTTCTAGCATTGCAAGATTTTAAGATTGTATTAGTTTTATGTTTGTGATGCATCAATTGATTTTGAAGAGTATGTAGAATTAGATAAGAATTTATTTCAATTTTGAAGTGAGTTTCTATAGGAAATGAGATCAGACCTTCATCTCTCACATACATGGGCTAAGAATGGAGTGTCTTGTAATGTTGCTTGTGTAGGGACAAAGTTTCTTCTAGAATTGATTAAGTTATGAGTGATTGCCTTTTTACTGTGTGCAGAAAGTTGATTACAATTTACTATTGAAATTAGTTGCTACAAGGGATAAATTCATAGCCCATCTCTATATTTTATGAACCTATAATGAGCAGATCCATCTCCTAAACAAGAATTATGAATTATACATATGTTGATCAGTTTTGATTTCTATATTTTGAATTGTGTGAAGAGAGTTATTGTTGAAGTGTGTCTAGATTTGTTTGTTAGTTGTTGTTAAGAATAGTAGCTACAGATAACTGAGTCAAATTCCATCTTTCCACTTCATGATCTTGTAAATGGACAAGTCATTATCTGAGCAAGATCTTTTGAATGCATGATTGCTAAGATTTTGCTTGCAATTTTTTCTTTTTGAATTTTTAAATGAGTGGAGAATGTCATTTGAAAAGTGTGAAAACAAAGTATTTTGTTATTGAATGTTTCTTCCTTATGTTATACTAAACAAACATAGGAACCTATCTGTTATCAACACATATAGTGCATCAACTCTACAAATTACGAATCTCAGTTGATAGTTTATGTTTGGTAATATATTATGCAAATAATTGCACAAACATTTTGGTGTCATTGTCGAGGATCATCAACCAACTAGAGTAATTCAAGGATGATCAAGTTCTTGAAGAATGTTCCTCCAATAACTTTCCCACATTCTAGCAGCAGCTGGGATATCCACCTGTCAGGAAGAGCATATCTTGACAACAATCAAGAATTTAGTTGTCTCTCCATAACAAGATTTAGAAGTCCCTTTGAATTTCTATTGTCAATTTGTTGAGGAGACTCAAGAATCATGGATAGAATTCAATGGAGAGAAACCATTGGAACTTGAGATCGAGGAGTTATTAGCATGCCTCTCAGTAGACCCTGTATGTACTCTAAAGATGAATCATCTTGAGGAAGAAAATCTGTGTAGCATGGAAAAGGAGGACATGTTATGTGACCTAAACAAAGAAGAGAAACAAGAATATCTTGATCCTATTGAAAGATGGTTTCAATTGGTTATTAGGTCACAACACTCTTTTATGTTTCATTATTGCTTGATCTCATCATCAAAGCAGTTGGTCCTTCATACTCATGTATGCATTAAAATTTATATTTTAAACCCAAGTATGGATATATTTCTAACCCTGTTACGCACATGGCTTCACTAGAAGTATTCGTATACTTGAAGGACATTTTATTTTGTTCAATTAGAGTAGGATAGGTCAATAAATAAATAAATGTTGCACATAAGTACAATGCAACATATATTTCATATTTTTCATAGATGGGAATGTCAAAAGCTAATAAAGAAATCGGTTTAAGATCTTTTGTTCCTGTAGTAGATTTCTTTCTAAAAGTTGTGATAATTTTGTTTGGAATTTTATGAGAAGGTAATATCTTCATCCTACGAATGCACACATGATACTGGAAGGGTTTCAAAAGTGGAGAAAGCATCCTTGTCAACAAAAGATAACACTTAAGGGAGTGCTTCACGACCTATTTCTTCAAATTTCTTCTTTTTCCTTAAGTTATTAAAAATGATGTAGTTGTGATTTATCATTACCTATCTATTTTAAGACCACCATTTCACAAGGATTATTAATTAAGTGATATTTTTAATAGTAGTTGAAACTAAATGATAATTCCAAACTATTTTATTCATAGCTAATAATTCAACTTTTGACATTTTCCCTAAATTTTTTGTTTTTAAGCATGAATAAAAATCCAGTTTTAATTAGTTCTATTGGTTTGTTTTTAGCATATGTTTGCAACCCTCTTAGCAGTTTTTTTAGCATCTCACATTATTTGCATGAGGCCATGCAAAACCTTAGGCATGGGGGAGTGGTTGTTGAAACCTTCATATTATTTTGCAACTTCTGTCTCCTAGGCCAAATCAACATGTTCAGTGCTGGGATTTGACAACCATATCCAGAATTTTGGTACCATTCTATTATAGTACTACAGAATTGTGTTCATCTGGTACAACAAACAATGTTTTCCTTTGTGTTCATTCGGTACTCTGGAGGAGGCCTAGGATATTCCAGTACTAAACCACAACTCTGCACCATTCTGGTACTGAATTACAACCTTGCACTCATCAGGTGCTCAAGTGATCCGGTACTGGTAATACGGTGTTGGTAGCTCTAATCATATATTCAAATTTTGTTGCTCGATTTAAGTACTAGGACATAAAAATTCAACATTTTTTGTTTTATTAAAGAAATTAGACTAATTATGCAGTAAACATATGGTTACTCTCAATCATTTCATGCTCCCTACCATGAATTTTTGCAAGCCCTTGTATACATCTCCTCGTATAGAAATCATTCATCCTGTCACTCTATTTCTGCCTTGTCTTGTGCTTAACATTATTTTCACTTCAGGTAATTATAGGTATGAGATAATCTCTTCATGCTCTTTCTATCAAGGATCATGTAATCCTAGTGTTGAATTGTTTTTCCTCTCATGTGCATCTTCCTCCTACATTTCTACACTCAAGCCTAAATGAATCATTCTTACTATCCTTTAAGAAGATATTTTCACTTTTAGCTCTATATGATAATGGGTGCACTTGTCTTATTACCTCATCATTTTGAAGAAGTGATTGCTAATTGAAATATCCATTGAAAAGTGGTGACACCATTATGTCAAATACTAACCTAGTTGATTCAAATAAGTTTTTTATCCAATTTTATCTTTACAAGTTTCTCTTGGAGGTATTGATGAAAACCTCATGTGGTGGACTACCCTTGCAAAACCTCAATGAACTTGTATGAGAACCCTAATAGGATTAACTAGAGGGACCTCTTAGTCATTATCTGAGATGTTCCATTATACATTGAATAACTGATATTTAAGTTGAATGTGGATGATGTCACCCTTGGGATAATTGCAAACAATTAATTATGTGTCCTTATACTCTAAAACCGTCAATGAGAAGTATGCATAATTCTAAATCTTTTGAGTAATATAATAAAAAGGAAGTATCAGAAAGTACAAGTAAACCCATTGGGGTACTGAATAGGCCTGCTGGCAGCGGGGCCATGCTTGTATGGTACTAAGGTAAACCCGTCAGGGTACTAAATAGGCCTACTGGTAGCAGGGCTATGCCGGGTAAAGGTAGTTGAAAAACATAAAGTGGTACACTTAAAACTGAACAAAAAACCTTGGGTCTCATTCTGAAGCATTATCAAATCAAGGCTAGGAGATGACCTTTATATCTCTCGGATGATGTTCTTAAGAACCTTCAAGTATCCACTTTAGAGTTCTATCTTTAAAGTAAATAGGTTTGCATGAGAAGTGGGACCCTCAGTATATGCAATTCACCTTACCTAAAGAAGAAGAGATTCATCTCTAAAAGCTTGGATAAGAAATGAGTTAATCATCTTAGGATGTATTCTCTTATGTGTTCCTCTTTTCAAATGAGATCTAAAGATATTCTATATCACTTTTACTTTAAAAGGTAATCTATCTAGGGAGGCCTATTAGTCAACGTCATTTTGAAAACTCTTGGCCACTTTCCTATAATCATATTAGAGTCACAATCAACCCTTTCTCCTAACTTTGATCGAAAATGGATTGGATAAGACTTAACTTCGGGGATTTCTTGATCGAGTGAAGAGTATCATCAATTGTGAAATTTTGAAGATCATTGTTGCATGAGGACATGCAATGACTTAAGCATGGGGGAATGTTGAGTCTCCATTTTTTACACTTCTAATACCCTCTATTACCCCCTATCTGAGCCTATTTTACCTATGTTATGAGTATAAATTTGATCTTTACCTCCATAGATACACTTAATGACCTTGTTCATGTGCATAGAGAGGTAACTTATGGTTAAGGCATGTTTTATTTGATTTTCTTGAGTTAATTCGATTAAAATAGTTGATTTATCCATGATTGTAATCATTTGATCTGAAGAAGCATTGATACGGTACCAACAAAATCGCATAACATTGATTCAATATTACCCTATTCTATTTCAGTACCAGCCTGTGCTATTCTAGTACTAGTGTGACTCTGTGTATTCCAGTACTAAACAACTACCTACAGGATTTCGGTACCAACATTTTGGTACTGGATTTTCTCCTCCATTGTCGGGCATATGACAATGAATCTCAAAATTTGAGTACATGGGTTTTGTATGGAGTGGTGTTTTCATTTGGAAATGTGTTCCAGAATCCCAATATATCACATGTGTGGACCTCCACCTCAGGGGGACTGATTCATCCTAAATTATTTCCAATTTTCTAGAAATTCCAAGATCATGCCCAGATTCATGGAAAATAAATTTCCTTGATTATATAAGTGGTTGTGCTCGAACTCCATTGATTGAAAATGGTTTTGAATTGGATGGATTGTCTAGATCCAAATTTGTAAGTAAAAATCATATAAACTGAGTGATGTCTCTAAGCTAAAGGAGAGAAATTAGTATGGTGAAAATTTGATTTTTGAACCAACTCTTTTCGTAAATTCATTTGTTGAAGGGAGTTTGAATTCAAGGATCTTGTTTGTCTCTTAGAATTTAGAATTTTATGATATAAAATATTCCATTTTGGCATCAACAAGGGCCACCAATCCAACTTGGTAAGCTCATTGTAAATTATTAGTATAGATTTATATTTTCTGTACTTGTTGTTTTGATTTCATTTTTTAATTTCACTATTAGAATTGATTGCAAAGTGTGGAAACACAGGAACAGTTGGGAGTCCATCATTTGAATTACATAAGCCATCAAATGGAACATCTCATGAAGACTTATGTTTCTTGTGTAGAAATGAAGTAATTTTCTAGAATTGCAAGATTGTAAGATTGTATTAATTTTATGTTTGTGATGCATCAATTGATTTTGAAGAGTGTGCATAATTAGATAAGAATTTATTTCAAGTTTGAAGTGAGTTTCTACAGGAAATGACATCATACCTCCATCTCTCACATACATGCGCTAAGAATGGAGTGTCTTGTAATGTTGCCTGTGTAGGGACAAAGTTTCTTCCAAAATTGATTAAGTTATGAGTGATTTCCATTTTACTATGTCCAGAAAGTTGATTATAGTTTACTATTGAAATTAGTTTCTACAAGGGATAAAGTCATATCCCATCTCTATCTTTCATGAACCTATAATGAGCAGATCCATCCCCTGAACAAGAATTCTGAAGTATACATTTGTTGATCAGTTTTGATTTCTATACTTTGAATTGTGTGAAGAGTGTTATCATTGAAGTGTGTCCATACTTGTTTGTTATTTGTTGTTAAGAATAGTAGCTACAGACAACTGAGTCAAATTCCATCTTTCCACTTCATGAACTTGTAAATGGAAAAGTCATTATCTGAGCAAGATCTTTTGAATGCATGATTGTTAAGATTTTGTTTGCGAGTTTTTCTTTTTGAATTTTGAAATGAGTGGAGAATGTATTTGAAAAGTGTGAAAACAAAGTATTTTGTTATTAAATGTTTCTTCCTTATGCTATACTAAACAGACATAGGAACCTATATCTTATCGGCACATATAGTGCATCAACTCTATTGATTAGGAATCCCAATTGATAATTTATGTTTGGCAATATATTATGCAAATAATTGCACCAACAACGACAGAGGAGAGACTGAAGGATATTTGGCCAAACCCGACAATCACTAGCTCATGGAGTGGAGATGTCACCAAAATTAGTAATTTATTACTGGTTCAATTTTCATGAGAGGTTATGCACACCCATTATTAGTTTCATGTCCACTTCAATGGGTTTCGTTTTTGTTTCATTTCCATTTCTAGATTTCATTTCCATTTCCACTTCAATGGGTTTCATTTCCACTTCATTGGGAATTTATGCCATTCCTTCTTCAATTGTTACCCACTCGTTCATGGATATTTTTGGGGGCTCATCCTACAATAGGTAAATGAATCTCATAAGGATAATTAACCCAACCAAAATATTTTCCCAAAATTGCATCCACCTCTTCAACGTTGAAGGTATGATGATGTTTCCCTAACATGTTCTTCAGTCATGAACTATGACTAAATGTCCAATGGAAAGGAAAGAAGATAAGAGAAGAAAACCTCATATACATAATGCTAAATAAAGGTAAACCAAACTGCACATTCTCCATTTTAAAGGTAGTCAATTATTTTCCTATATAGTCCTTTGTAAATAGTTATTAGAAATTCTAATATTTTAAGATAAATCATGCTCAAATGAGCTAAGCCAATCACCTAAATTGATCAATTGAATCTCAAATAAAAAAAATTATGGCTTATCATAGTTAAACTACAACAATAGTGCAAAAGGGGTAAAAAGAAGATCACTATATTGTATATATTAATATTCTATGGAGAAATTTTCAAAGTAGTTTCATTATATATCATGGTTGATCGAAAACCACAATGTTTTATTTTGTATAAGTACAAAAATATGGGGGTTAATATTTTTCGCACAATAATCATTTGCACCCAAGTCAAACATTTGTGTTATGTAGTGTAGTATGGATTTAGGAAATATTCTTGTCCACAACTTGGTTTATGGAATCAGATGCACTAACAATGGTAGAAGGGGGTTTTAGGGCTTGTGATCCCGATCGACATTCTATATGAAAGTGAACTTTCAATTCAAAAACCAAACCTACCCCTACTTTCTCTAATACAAAATCCCTTACCTAGTAGACAGAATAAATTATTGTATAGATCATAGCTTAGCCACTATTCTATGCATTGGCATCTTTGGCATAAATGACCCCTTTGGACTAAATTATACATGCATATACTTCTATGATTTTATAAACCTAAGATTAAATTCCCAATGTGGTTCCTCTTTTCTCTTTTTAATATAAAGAAGCTTATACCATAGGCTTTGACATCTTTCTCATGATTTGCCATTGTATAATTGGGTTCATGTATGTATCAATTTTCAAATAGGGCTTGTAATCACTCTAGAGCCATCAAATGAGGCTTCTAAATGCCTTGAACACCATTTCTTATCTCACCGCCAAGAAATAAGTTATTACATTTCAAATAATGGGGATTTGTTCCTTAGTGGAGTCATTGTATGAGTAACAGAATTTTATGAATGTGAATGGCCTTGATGGTGATTTTATGAAGTGCTATATGCAAGTATGATGCAACAATGCAATGAACAACTTGATATTGAGCTTACTTATGCAACTTATGCAACTATGGAACTTATGAAACTATGCAACTTATGCAACTATTCAACTTTATGAAACTATGCAACTTATGCAACAAGACTTTGATGATATTCTAACTTTATATTGAGATTACTAAGGAACACAACGCCATTTCATCTAATATATCATAAATAAATGGAATAGGGAACTTCTCATTGATGGTGATTTTATGATGTTCTCTATGCAACTATTGAACTTATGCAACTATACAATGAACAACTTGATATTGAGCTTACTTATGCAACTTATGGAACTTATGCAACTATGCAACCTATGCAATAAGAATTTGATGATATTCTAACTTTATAGTGAGCTTACTAAGGAACACAACACCATTTCATCCAATATCTCATCAATGACTAGAATAGGTAACTTATGCAACTATGTAACCTATGCAATAAGAATTTGATGATATTCTAATTTTATATTGAGCTTACTAAGGAACACAACGCCATTCCATCCAATATCTCATCAATGACTAGAATAGGTAACTTCTCCTTGATGGTTATTTTATGAAGTTCTCTACAAAGAAAGAACGTATGGAAGATAAATTGGAGCATGATAAAGGGAACACACCCCAAGAGGGTGACTAGGCCTACCTAGCTATCATAATAAACTTAGTTTGCATTATGGAAGACTAAGGAATTGGAATTTATGAAGACTGAGGTCTAGATAAGTCCACTCATACCCACTACATTTCCTAAATAATAATGCACATATTTATGAGTTGTGAGCTAAATAATATCACACAACTTCATTTTGGGGGGGATTGGTTAATTTCTATAGATTCTTTATTCTAAGATTTTCACACTTGACCAGACAAATTAACCAAATCTTAAGAGGGATTTTGAGAAAACAAGGATTCATCATCTAGACCAAGGTGAAACAACAAGTTTTTGAAGAAGTGAAGATGTTGAAGCTATGCACTACACCTATTCTTACACCACTATGTGTTGCCCATCCTTTTGATATTCCAAACTAACTTATTCATGGTGCCCAAATTCCACTTATAGGTGAATTATATGTTACATAGGTCATATGTGGTGGTTTGACTACTTGTCTATGATTCTTGATCTTGAGAAGAAATGTTCAGGGTTGAAGACTCTTGTTTCATTTTATCAACTATAGTCATGAACCTAAGACCCATCCATGATGATCAAGAAGACCTCATAATGTCACCCATATTCAACTTGGATGTCAAAGACTCCCTAGAGAGGACTATTGTCATGGTTTTTAGGTGGTTTCAATGTTGGTTCATCTCGAGAAGGTTTAGTTAGGGCTTTAGGACATTATTTCCAACTTTCCATGTTTATTCCTTTACACCCATTTTCAATCTACTAAATATAACCATGATGCCTATAATATCCCTCTTAAAGGCCAAAGTTCTATTATGTTAGTTTGAGGACTTGTTCAAGGCTCTTTATCAGCTTCAAAATCTTCAACAATATTATACGACACTTGTTTTATTTCTTTGATGATATATAAGGTCTTATGACCCATCCATGGTATTGTGTGGCAACTAGAGGACTTGTTCATGGTGCTTGAGCTATATATGCTATGTTTGGGGATTCACTTTTTGTTTCCCTCCCTTGACCACGGTTAAGGGATTGAGGCTTTTTTCCCTACCACAACCATGGTCAAGGCCCTAGGACCCATATGTAGTATGAAAAACATATAAATGGAACTCATGTCCAAATATTAGGCCAAAGACATTGGTGTGAGAACTCATGTCATTGTTTCTAGGTTTTGTTCATGGCACATGAGCTTGAGAAGTTTCAATTATGGCTTAAGTCCTTTACTCCACCCTTAAACCATTATTATGTGTTAAGACCCATTTATAGGGAACAAAACCTACACATGACACATGTATCCTAATTGGAGGCCTTAAAGGAATCCTTACAAATGAGTGATGTGTTGGTTAATGCCTCTCTACCCATCCTTACTCCAATAAGCCTCCTAATGGTGCCCTTATCCAAGTCTAATTCTAAGGACCCCCTAGAGAGGGTTTGTGTTGTGGTTTATAGGTGTTGTTAATGATGATTGATCCTAAGAAGTGATATTTAGGGCCCTCATATCCCACTCAAGTGCTACAAAACCCTAACCAAGATGTACCGAATAACTATGACATGTGTGGAACTAAAACATGTTATTTTTAGGGCCTTTGTTTTGGTTTAATAATGGAATCCATATCCCTCTAGTAGGAAAATTATACCCTATGTAGGTCCTATGTCATGGTTCAACTATGATTTAAATTAAATATCTTGAGAATCTTCATGGTTTTTCTTTTTGGTGCTTGACTCGAGACTCTTAATTTAGGACATAAGGCCATTATTTCTCTCCCTTGACATTTGTTAGACCTTCATACTAGTTCATAAATAAACTAGTCATGCATCCCATATCCCATTTATACATTAATGATACCCCTTCATTGATATGTGACCCAATCCTTCTCTCAGATCCTCCTTCTTATCACTTCTTGGGATGGTTTGGGTGCTAAATCTCCAACAATGGTAACTAAATATATATTGTTTCCCTTCACTCCTTTCACTTTTTCATTAGGAGAGTTGGAAACATTATTGATCATGTCAGGACACTCACCCACAATATAGTTGTTTACGTCACTAGGCCTATCCTTGTTAATCTCACTGACTTGTTGAAAAACCTCTTTCGATACCATGCAAGTATTTTTATCATGTGGTAGGCCACAAGGATTTCACCATGGTACGATTTCATGGCCAACCAAATTGTTAGCACCCAATGGAGTTGGAACTCCTTGATTGTATTAAGGTTTCCTAGAATTTTCACAACCATTATTTCCTCTTGGTTGAATTTTTCTTGTTAATTTTTCCTTTCTAATTACACAATCTTGCTTTGCATGGCTTGATTTTTTTGTTGAAGTGTTTATGTTCTTTTAGAGAAATTATCCTCCATCATATTCATAACATCTGAAAGAAAGGTCATAATTTCATATTTCGAACTATTTGTATTGACTACACTTTTTTTGGGCTCCCTTCCCTACTTAAGGAAATTTGTTAACCTTTGTTTTGTAGGAACATAGATTTCTTGGGTACTAATATCACCATGTTTACACCTCTTATGTCTTGGGAAGGTTAATAATTTCTAGAGAACATAAAAAATTGAAATCCTTATGTGACATTCCTCTTATGAAAAAAATATGTGTATCATTTTTTCTTTATTACATTGGGTTCAAAATTAAGAAAAACCATTTATGAATGAACGTGATAAGATATTGGTCAACAAGGTGAATCCCCCATGATCCTTATGAGTATTTAAGATGTTTATGGTGGTCTCTATAATCATAAAAGTTTACTATGTTATAAATTATGACATTTGATTCAATTTTGTATAGGTGTACTAAGTGAAATATGACATTTTCATGGTATTTTTAAAACTTGGGTCATTTTTCTTCCATTTATCTAGATAATTAGCTCACACGTTTTGCCATTAGTAGTGCACACATAGTAATCTATCAAGAAATTATTTATTTTCTTAAAACCTCTTCTGCCTTCCCATAGCTAGTTTTCGTCGAAGTTGAAATTCTTGCATTTCATTTTCATCTTGCATGGTTTAAAGAGTCGAGTCGAAACGCCAGCAGTTTCACAACCACTCCTCTGAGTAAAAACAACCTAAAATCAAGTGCTAATTAAAATTTATCTAGCAACTTTTCTAGGGCTCTTCAAACCCATCTTAGCTTAGGTATAGAGCTTTGGAATAGGATTGTGAGAATAACTTTCCAAAGCTACTAAAGAAACATAAAGCTTTGATTTAGGGAGTGAAATAAAGTTTCTATATCAATGACTTTGGGAAGCCCTTCTAACACAAGGGCAAGCACAAGGTCGCATTTGGGCCAACAAAGTAATCAAACCTTCTTTGTTGGTCTTGGTGGAGATTATGAATTGTCCCCCGTCTTCTTTGGTATAATAGGTGGTACCAAACATGCCATAATATTTTAGACTTCCTACCCAAGGTGATAGCATAGGGAAGGTGGTGTTGTACTTGGGGTCGACATTGGCTAGATTCACTTGGACTTCTTGGTGAGGTAACTTGCACCAGGGAATTAGTTCATTGAGAAGGTTTTCAATGTAACTTTCCCACCCGCTGAAACTCATCCCCTTCATGCATAGATCCTATGATGTTTGATTCCATCACCAACTAGCACTTATTTGTGAGAAGGTTTGTTTGCATGCTTGACTCCTAGATTAATTAGTGTGTGATGTTTTCTCTACTTAATTAGTTGTCCTTAGGATTGAGTCTGTGTCTAATGACATCAGTTCCAGGGTAATTCCTCATTTAATCAATAAAAAATATGAATACCATGAAAATAAAAGAGAATAAAGAGGTAACAAATAGCTCATACCTAACTTACATCTTATAATTCTCCAACATTGTTCTTTACACTTAGTGCAACAAACACCAAATGGAATGATTTACACAAGGTTATGATCGACAAATATCCATCTAATGAAAATGAGCAATGTGATTGGAGAATTCAAAACATTATCATAAACCCACATCTCACATATTTGTACATACACCATAGATTCACAATCATTCATGAAGAGGTCTGGGAGAAATGCCTCCATGCAAAATAATACTAGTACAAGTTAGAAATCTAACCCTGTTTCACACACCATATATTCACAATCATTCATGAAGAGGTCTGGGAGAAATGCCTCCATGCAAAATAATACTTGTACAAGTTAGAAATCTAACCCTGTTTCACACACTCTTGTTAACTACAACTCTTGTCCTCACATGCATCTTATTATAATTCTTGCTTCATGTTGGTATCAATGGAGGAATATATGGTCCACCCATATTCATAGTTTCATATGGTTATAAAATGCACAAGATATGAACACACTTCATTGGGAGGACCTAAATGGTAAATGCTACAAAATATTTATTTGATAAATATGTTATATATTGAAACTCATGAGATATCCACCATAGGAATAGCCAATTCCATCACTCAATTATATATGATACCTACCTACTAAGAATAGTATAAATATTCACATCCAATCCACTTCATTACTATGAGGAACTATTTAACCATGTTCAAAAACACATAAAATGCAATGAATATTAATATTTTCAAAAGAAAGGTTCCACCCTTAACTACTGGTATAAATTTCCATGGGAGTTTCATGCTACATATATCATGTTCATTGACAAACATGATCATAAAAAATAAAAACCTACTCAAAATTATGATAGATTAAACATCCACAACTATGATATATTGACTTCCAACATGTTCTCTCTCATCATGTTGTGGTAAAGTACATTTGCAAGTATGCAAATAAATCAAAGAAAAAATCAGAAAGTTGTCACCTTATGCTAACCAAAATCTCCCAAGTTTNAGAGCACTAGGGATATCTCTCTCTAGAGCACTTGTGAATGGGTTATTGTAGAATTTGGGTTTGTATTTGGCTCCATTCAATTATCCTTCTTTCACTTGTGAATATCAACATGGTATTAGAGTGGGTGTGAAACTTACATTCTC
Organism: Picea sitchensis; assembly: GCA_010110895.2. NCBI lineage: Eukaryota > Viridiplantae > Streptophyta > Pinopsida > Pinales > Pinaceae > Picea > Picea sitchensis. Next base: position 70,053 of record SNQJ01S0043077.1, on the reverse strand, counting down.
AATTCTATAGATGATCCAAAAAGTATAGGCTAGTCGAATCACTCAAGTTCTTGCATGACTACAAACTTTCTTGGATCATCTCCTTTTTGGATTTTTTCTAGGGTTTCTAGAAGTTTAATCCATATCTAAATCCAATGCCTCTCTTCTAGAATTTTGTTAAGCCCTAATATTGTCTCATTACCCCTTAATTGGGGCATATTATATTAGTGTTGTTATTTTATTTATGTCGGCTTTAGGCCATTAGTTGTAATTATACCTCCGAGTCTCCTATATATACCAAGGAGACATTTTCATTTTGAATCATCTTGTACTTGAATATTTAAGTGGGG
>SNQJ01S0043077.1:50271-68193 GCA_010110895.2 Picea sitchensis | reverse complement strand
TTCCATATGAGAACTTGATTGATGTATTCATAGTAACTTTAAAGGATCACATTCAACATGAGGAACAAATTTCCTTTGGTATTTCTAAGGTCTTTTAACTCTTCTTCACGTCCAACCCTAAGTTTACCTAAGGGTTTTACCCTTTGGTCCTATAAAGGAGAAATATTAGAGACTTATTTATTTCATAAGAGGATTCATCTTTCTATTTCTAAGCCTAACAAATTCAAAGTGGATGATTCCCTAATTGAATGGGGATAATTATCGTACTTGGGTGGATCAAATCACTGCCCTATAAAGAAAAGGTTTATGGATGTATTTGGTGAAACCCCTTCCTATTGTCAACGACAACAATTATTTCCTTATATGTTCAAATAAGGATGAAGCTCTTGGTATTATCACTTTACATGTCAAGCCATATCTATTTCATCATACCAAGGACAACAAAGGTTCAAATAAAATATGGGACACAATCAATAATAAATTTGGAACAATGAATACCACTCAAGTTACTATGTTATTGCAATATTGAGTTTCTCTTTGGTTTGATTCGATTCTCCTACTTTCACTTTTGAATATTGGCATAACTCCCCCTATATATCATGTCGAATTCAATAATTTCATGCTCAGTGGTTGGCAAGAGAGTCCCCATGTAGCCCTTCCTCTTCTTTTCACTCACAAAATTCCCTTGGCTCATAACACTCTAGACTACAGGGATAACATATGTTTCTCTCTCTCAATATAGAGGCACTAAATATGCTATCAATTCCACCATATCAACTATAATCATGGAGGAAATCGAAACAAAATTCGATCCCCTATTGTTTGGTGATTTTTTAGGTTGGTTGTTTGGTTATTCTGTTAGTATTTGATCTCAAAGTTGTCTTAATGGTGCACTCTTTCCAATATTTCATAAAAGTATATCTTAAATGCATGAGAAATATTTCAAGGAACTCTAATAAGGTGGTAGAAGTTTTCTACTATGCAACCTCACATTCTACATTATTTTTGCATGGTTGCAAAGCTAGACAAAAGGAATTGGAGCCTAAAACCACCCTAAGAAACCTCAAAAAGAAAAGCTAGAATATGAAGAATTATTGAATGTCATTGATGGTGTCATTTCCCCATGTCAAGCTTAACAAATTTCCCACCATAGAGGTTGATCCCACCCTCCTCTCTTATGTCGACGCTTGTCAAAGAAGGCCCAGCCAGTGGGAACATCCAACTTGTCAATGAAAATGAAATCATTATATACTACTCAAAATGGGTTACAAACGACATCATTAAGTTTAAAAATATGTGCATATCACATCCAAATATCAATTAAATCATTAAGTAATGGTGGGCAAAAAGGAATCCAAGGCAAGGATCCAATAGTTTTACTCTAACCAAAAATTTAAACTTTAATTTTTGAAAATGCATGATATATTGCATTATGAATCAAGATGTGTGTACACCAATATTAGTACATCCCAAAGACAAAAATCACCCGTAAATAATTTTTTTCCTATATAAGCATATCTTCTTTTGCCCCGACTTGAAAGTTGTCTATATCTTTTCTAGAAATGGCCTTCTTGAATGATTTCTAAATAACCAATTCTGATCTAAAAATATCAATTTCTTCGAAATATTGCATTAGAAGACCATAGAAAAGAGTCTCTTTGTTTTGTATTCATTGATAGGTGACAAACCAACAAGTGGTCAATCAATGGAATTAGAGGATATGTAATATGTAGATTGCAAGTAAATCCTTATTTCTTCTACCTCTTTACATGCATTTGGGATCATATGTACAAAATATAATGGTTTCTAGTCTTGTGGGTTAATAGACGAATTATATCCCTCGTGAAGTTCAATGTGGATATTTTTTGGTTCTTGAATATTTCTTGTGACAAGGTGAATCATGGGAGGCATGTTTGTAAGTTCAATAGGAAAATAAGAAATTGTGGTTAGGTTAGCTAGACATCCTTATAATAAGAATCATGTTCTAACTTATACTTCAAACTTTCCATAATGCGATATCTACTAAAAAAAAATCATAATATATTTGGTAAGAGTTGTTCCTTCTCACAAGCAATATGTTGAAGTCCTCAATTTGGTGAGGCAAGTAATTGACAATTGTACTCATGTCCTATGGGAAATTGATAGTGTGAATACTATATTTGTATTGTCCACCAATTGTGTGGGTTACTTGCATTATTGGATTCACTCTTTCTATGAGCATTTCATCAACTTGAGTAAGCATATCTAGTACAAATGGTGATTCTTCAGGGTCCATTTTGTTCCATATGGAAAGGTGATGAAATTTTTCTCTGCAATGCATCTACAACAAGCATAGTTTTAATGAAACGTTTTGTTTGAATCCTTGGAATTAGGGGTGTTACCCCTAATTTTTGTCAATCTTCATTTTATGTTATACTAACAACACATAATTGGTAGTCTCTACCATCTCCATAGAATACCAAAGATCATGGTCTTCCAACATCATCTATGCTTAACACTTCCATGGGATGCAGTTAGAGAGAAATTTAAAATTTGTATTCATATCTAAGACTAATTTGTTTATACATACAAAAATTCCTAGAATGTTTCATTAAATTAACTCTAATACCATAAAACATCTCACCATGTTTAGAATATTTTGCACTCTAGAAACTAACCTAAAACTATAGATTAATAAAGTTGAAACACTTATCAAAATTTATGTTATAGATTAATTTAACCTACAAACACATGCCATTGATAATTAAAACAACAAATATTCTAATATAAAGACTCAAAATATCATCATTGATTTTATATTAAATCTGAAATAGAAAGCTAAAGCTATAGCTCAAAACTCAACTCGTGTACCATAAAGTGGTTTTTATTAATTCACCTTTATAAACTAGTAATAAGAGAGGTACAATGAATATAAATGCATGGAAAAATATTATGTAGTGTGAAATCTAACCATAGTGCATATTGTTTGCATGGATAAGTGAGTCGAATTAAGGTGCACCCAACTAGAGATGCATACCCTTCACTAAGTTGGGAATCCACATGCATGAATGCCCCTACTAATTTAGGTAATTGCACCCTCTAATTGTCCATCAAAAACTAAATATATAAAAAATGTGTTTAGAACTTTGAATATAGAAAAAAGAGTTCAATAATTGGAACTAGGATGACTCACTAACACCACTCACACATGTGACTGAAGGTACAACCAAACATGTACCTACCAAATATTTCTTCCTCGAGTGAGGGAATCTTAGGACAGATAGAGGTAAATGTGACTGCATATAGTAGATATGATACACAAACAAGGACTAGAGGTGAAAAAGTCTGAAGAAAATTTCATAGATGCATGGAATTTTTTCTTTCCAAAGGAGGATCATGATATTTTGATGATGAGAGCATAGGAGAGATAGAGGTGTCTCTCATGTATAAGCATCTGGTGAAACTATGGGTACCTAAGGAACTTCCTCCATTACAAACTGATTTCATTGTCAACAATAGGACATATCACATTGCACCATCCTCCCTACACGGCTTGGGTATATTTTCCATGGATGGAATAAATGTAAAATACAATAAAGTAATTGAATTGATGGACTATGTCAGACCGTGTTACAATTATAACGATTGGATGCATTTGGTCTGGTACATGCAAAATATGTAGAGATATGCACTTGCCGCAAATTATATACAACTAATAAACAACGATAAAAATAAGGGAGAAACTATATATTGATGGACGGACTAAAGCTTCCAGAAATATCATAGGGTTTATAAACAACACATGACCTAAGACAACAAACAAGAAATTGAATTGCATATATGAGGAACGCGAAGAGAACCGGGTAGTCATGTGCACAATAAAAAGATAGCTCCTGGGAAATAGTTATTAGTGGATTACCATTTGAATCGAATAGAAAAATTGACTAATAGTGTGTGGGTACTTATGCAACACCTCTTTAAGCAACCTCTACTTGTTGCATTATATTTTTTTTTATCTTTAACATTGTTTTAAATATTTCACGGTCCCAATTTTATAATAATGTAGGAGGTTGATCGTTGGGGTTCATTTTATTTGGGTGGCAATCAATTTTGTTTTTATCATTAACAAAAATTTAAATATTTGGGGGTTATAATTATATTATAATGTGGTAGGATGATCTTGGAAAAGGGCCATCCGTAGAACATGTAAATGATTATCAAATTCGACTTTCATTTTATGTGAATTTTATTATTTGTTTATATAATTTTATTTGTGTGGCGATCAATTATTTCAATTGTTTATATAACTGAAATAACATTGCTTTTGTTGAAATTATATGTATTCGGAAGGCCATGTTGATCATGATTCCACCGATGAAGAGAGGTTGCATTCATCCCCTGAACCAATGGTATTAATAAAAAAAAATATCATTAGAGCGAACAAGGAACTTGATAGCTTGTTAGACCATCTAGATCAAGCTCTTGATGTCCTAGAAAGGATCAATATCCTTATGTCACAACTTAACACATATAGGGTAATAACCATAATTCAAAGTGTTCTTTTTAATGTACTCATATGTTCAATTATGAAAGTCTATTTTTTAAGATTTACATTATCTCACGAAAAAAAAATTATTTTTTATAAAGAGATTTTTGGAGCCTCTTCAACCCATTGTTGGTAGTAGTGGCACTACAGAGATGCCACAGAGTCCTGACACGGGATTTCATACATCTTATAGAGTATTGTTTAATTCTCCATCTTCCACACCTAATTTAGATAGGATCCATGACATGCACCATCGTGCATCCACACAACGGTTAGGCTCTAGAGGTGGTGAAAGAGATGAGGCTGATGGTGTGCCTGACATGGTTTCATTTCCTAGAGATATATGTATGACTAGCATGGGGACCCTTCCATGCACATTTTTGGTCGATGATAATGGTCTTCCATTAAAACAAATAATACTCCTAGGTAGTTTTTCATATTTTAACTATTTCAAGTTGTCCATCTCATACACAAATCATCTAGATTATTGTTTTTAAATTAATGATCATATCCTTTTGTGTATAGGAAACAACCATTTTTATAGGAACCTAGAGAGAAAGGCATTGTTTATTTTTTGGGGTAACCCAACCTTACACATGAGGTGGAATTAAAATAATTCCAACCTCAAAAAATAACTTATGGATTTTCTCGAAGTCCTCTTTGGAGTAGACATGTGCAATAAAAAAGCGGTCACCTCTGCAGCGGGGGAAGATTTAAAATATACGTGGGATGTTTATAGACGAAGCTTGGTAGGAAACCCTGGGTATGAGCATCCTCCCTCAATTCCAGAGAGGGAGTGGGAGACTATCATTGATGAAGAAAAAGAAAACATATAGAAAAAATCAGGAGAAAAAATAACTGGTACCCTAGGGTAAATTATAATATTTTGATTTCAATACCATTAATTTTCTTTATATCTAAATAAAAGTGTGGCATATAACATAATCGCAAATTTTGATGATAGGTTGCCTGACACTTCGAAGGAAACTAAACCAACAATTGTCAAACATGTCCAACACAAGCTAGGCCAAAGCGGCTACTCGAGGTTACAGTCACAAATCGTACGTACCCAAACATCTTAAAAATATTATTTGTATCGCCTTACAAATTTAAGGTAATTGCAACCAAAAAATTTAAAAAAACATGCTCTTATGCAATGCAGAGAGACGACTTCAGAACTAAAACCATGGAGGAAGACCTCCAACTTGGTTACAAGTATGGATATAAAGCAGTGGTTGATCGTATGAAATGCATGGGTCATACCCAAAGATCCAGTTTGCGGGATAAGGTAAATAAAATCCAATCCACATTAACCTTTCATTACATATAAAATATGTAAATGTTTGATATCGTACATAACTTTAATGTCTTACTTTGTTTTAATCAGGGGAACAACACTATCAACGAAACCATTAGTACTGGACAACATAGATTTGATAGTGCAACGTGGACAAAAGATCATGGTGCTCCCCAACAACCCCATCCCAGTGGGGTGTAGCCCCAAGAAGTTCCTGTGACTGAGGCCCACAACGGTAAAATGGTTGTGTATTACTCATATACTTAATAATTTCGTACTTATAAATTTTGTACTTCTAATCTTTATTCCTTATACATTTACGGTTTTTTCCGTATAAAGTTTTTCATTTCAATGGAAGAGAATGTTGTAGTTGAGCCTCCTCGACCTGAATATCAAGAGAATGGGGCAGTCATTCCAATGGTGTCGACTAGTGGACCATGTAAATAATTACATTGCAGATTTGTTTTTTTAATATTTTTGAATTAATTCAATGATATTTAAAAATTGCCCATATAAATTTAATATTTTTTGTTTTTGCAGGTGATGGCCCTTCACAATAACCTTCATGTCATGGGTACAATACCAGGCATGCTCAACATGAAAAGACTGAAGAAACATCAGTTGTTGAAGAGCACCAAGTAAATGAAGACATGGGGATGGATGAATTACTTAAGAACTGGAAAAATAAAAGAAGACTAAAAGAAATTCATGATGTATAATAATTTTATAAGACATATAGATGTACATTATATAGCTAGTATATTTGTAACATATTTTGAATGATAAATCTCATTTACAAAAAATATTTTTTATGGCATATGCCTTTGAATGATAAACGTCATATATATCTTTACAATCGCTTTTTATCATTTTTGAATATTTTTAATGCATATTTTTTAGTACACTATAGATTGGGTATTGGGGAATTGAGAGTGATGTGAGGTGGGGGAGGAGGGGACATAGGAGCTTCCACCTTCACGTAGCAACAACATAGTCAATGTTGACTTCCCTGTTTCTCCTTCAAATAGAGGGAGGTTTTCTCCAAGCTCATATGGCTGCAATAAATTATTCTTGAAGCCAAGAGGAGCTTATTCAAGCCGTCACAACTGAGATGTGTGTGTGTGTGTGTGTGTTTCACTATTTAATCTCCTCTCATATGGATTTTACAAAAAATAATATCAATGGTGTTTATTATTTGCAATCTTGTTGGTTTTAATTTCTATTAGGATTTATTGACATGTCTTAAAAGTATTTTTTGGTTTTTACTAAAAACCAAATATAATTCTATTTTTATTTGCTACAATGTGCGGTTCGTTCATTTGCAAATTCTCTAGATGTTCTATCAATGCAATGATACACATTAGAATATCAAATATCATATATGTCTTGTATTTTTTCTTCTTTTTATGTCTTCTTAAGGTTCCTTTTATTTATTTATTTTTACATTACCATCATCTGTGGGCCACTACGGGGCCAATCAATCTATCTAATGAACCACACCCAAGTATATAGCATATATGATTCCACTTAGCTCAACATATCATATGATTCAAACAACTAATATAATACTTCAACTTGGTTTTATTAATAGTAAAGCAAGGGTGTTTCATACCCCACCCCTTCCCCCCCCCNCACCCAAAGACATGTTTCAACCCTAGTGTTTCATCTCGCCCATGCAAGCAAGTCATTTCAATAAATTGAGGCCTAGTGCAAGTCTTGGGTGTCCTTAGAGGAATAGATACCCCCCACTTGTAGATTTTCTTGGTCAGAGGGATCTTTCTCAAGTATTGTAGGCCAGATACATTGTATTGCAATATTCCTATAATGGGGAAGGGAACACTTGTCAAATTCAGATAAATGAAAATCAGAAGCATCTTTTCCAAAAACTATATTTCTTATCGAGTGAAAGTAGACATGGTAATGTTGGTGGAGCCATATATTAGTAATCCAAATGGAACAACAATCATCATTAAGTGGCATTGATCCTGGGAGATTTACCCTTCTTGGAGGATTTTTGATGGTCATATCCTATCACCTCACTAGATGGGTTTAGTAGTCTGGGTACTACCACTATCCTTGTAGTGACAAAGTAGGTTTCTTTACACACTAACCCTTTTAACAATTTCAATGAATATTGTGTTTGAAATATAGATGATTGACCACTAACTACCCTTTATGCATGGATATTGTATGGATATAGATTTAGAGAAACTCCTTTTGGATAATATCGACTTATTGGTTTTCAAATGTTCATAGCAATAGGTGCTAGACTTTCAACATGAACCTTTTATGCATAGAAATACCTTGATCTACCAATCCCTTATTAATATGATAAAATTAGGGAAAGCAAGAAGACAATAATAAGACATAGATTATCAACAAGGTAGAAAGAAGTAGACTCTAGATATTAGAATCAATTGGATAGAAAAGAGATCTTTCAAAAACTCCCAAACCATGTAAATGAAAGTGCTTTACTAGATGTGAGGGGAATAGGATCAATATGAAATTCAAAGCACTGAAAATGAATTTTTAAAGGAAAATATAGATTTCGTATTATTATAAGAAACAAACATGTTTAAGACAAAACTTCAAAAAGTAAAGGACCAATTTTGGGGGAAAGTAATAAATATAACCAAGAAGTAGGTAGCATGGAAATATTGTGGAACCCCGAGTTTCTAGATGTTTCCAATTAATAAGAAAGTCTGGATTTGAAAAGTTCCACATCAAAACAATAATTCCATGAATAACCTAATGCATTATTTGGCATTACGGGTTACGTGACTTCTGGGAGGGGATTAGAATGTAATCTTCAATCACATTGAGAAAAAGGGGGGATGGAGTTCTTTGAGTATCTAAGAATAATATTCCCAGACTTTGTTAAGAATAATATCATGGATATCCTCCCCAAACTTGGTCCTTGCACTTTGTATAAAAAAATAACAAGGACGACACTAGTAGCAAAATTGTTTAAGAAATGTTCAAGTATTTATACTTGGCTAGTTGAAAGAAGTCACCTCAAATCAAATATTTTGAAAGGGATGATTTCAAATCATAGGCCAATCAACCTAAAGTGAAAGGAGGAACCCCTTCCAACAAACGACCTCTTTAAGTTTTAAAATATGTGGATATCACATCCAAATATCAATGAAATCATTAAGTAATGGTGGATAGAAGGGCATCCAAGTCAAGGATCCAAGATTTTTACTCTAACCAAAAATTTAAACTTTAATTTTTTTAAATGCATAATATATTACATTATGAATCAAGATGCATGTACACCAAAATGAGTACATCCCAAAGCCAAAAAACACCCATGCATAAGTTGTTCCCTATATAATCATATATGCTTTGTCCCCAACTTGAAGGTTGTCTACATATTTTCTAGAAATGGCCTTCCTGAATGATTTCTAAATAACTAATTATGATCTAAATATATCAATTTATTCCAAATATTTCATTACAAGACCATAGAAGAGAGTCTCTTTGTGTTGTATTCATTGATAGGTGACAAACCAACAAGTGGTTAATCAATGGAATTAGTGGATATGTAATCTATAGATTGCAAATAGATCCTTATTTTTTCTACCTCTCTATAATGCATTTGGGAGCATGTCTAAAGTATGTTATCATGGGTATTCCTTTCTAATTGTGTTCTCTCGTTAAATTTTCTATCACAGGTTTGCAAAATTTGCATGACATAAAATCAAACAAATATTTTACTTTATTAGGCTATGTGAAGTTCTCTTCAAGAACATACAATTATAATAATGAAAGTCACCTCTTTTAGGAACCTATGCCTTTCAGAACAACAACTACATTGAGATCAATACCTAGGTGAGTGAGAACTAGGGTTAATGGAATCTGCCTCATCTAGAAACCTATTTGGAATTGTGCAATTTCTCACAAAATCATTTTTTTTTCAACTTTCATTGATGTCCCTTTTCTACAATAAATTTTTCATAGATATCTAAATGGATTAAATCCATAACTCTTGTTTTATTTGATTCATACTTATAGTGTTTATCAAAATCTTGAGTTGTAAGGTGCATTTTCCCTCTACAAGGCATTAAATACGAAATTGAGTTTCCAATCGATGAGTACATTAGCCTTCTAGAATCATGTTTTTGTGACATTAAGTCCATAGAATACAATGAATCTAATGACATCCATGCTTTGTAGTGTTGTGACACATAAAACTAGTACCAAATGCTTATTTTTTATGATATCCTTCCTCAAAGTTACAAAATGAGAACCTCCACAAAGATTACATGTATATGAGAAATTATGTTTTGCATTGGAGAAATAACATTAGAGTGAAGAAGAATATTTTCACTCAAATAACGGAAAAGGACTAGTTGTAGAAGAGAAAGTGCAATTGCAAGTTCTTGCAAGTTCATAAAAGTGTTAGATACCATGTTAGCCCAAGAAGAGGCACCTAAGATCTCTTATGCATTAATTGTAAGTCTCCATTTAAATCAATGTCAAGTAACAAATGAATAAGGACAATGAATGTGCTTCATATTGGAGCTCATTTTGAAGTCCAGGGAAGTCATATTATTTCCTAAACCTTCCCTTCAAATTCATCTCCTACAAATGTAAGGAGCTATTCCGTGTTGGTTTTGATGGATTGGAGTAACCATTTGATTGGGCACATGATCTAATTGATTTATTGTAATTGTTGCACTTGTACTCTCAGTATCTCAAGTCCAATTTTCCAAAGGAGTTAAAGTAAATTAACAGGTTTGATATATCCTTATAAAAATCTTGCCATCATAGTGATATACTTGAAGGTGCAAGGTTCCTACAAAATCTTAGCAAGACACACTAAAATCAAACAATGATAAGCTACAAATACAACAATTTTCCTTTGACTACTTCAATATGCCCAACGTAACCTTTAATGGAAGACTTCAAATTGCATACAAATTTGAAAACAATAATATGAAACAAACAAATATCTTACCAAATATTTCAAAACAATGTGTGGAAAAAGAAATTGTAGAATGGGGCATTGGTTAGGTTGGAGGCAAGCATGGTCAAACTTGATCTCTTGATATTTCACTACACACCTCCAACATAAATGAGATCTTGATATTTTCATTATGTATCTTCAACATAGTTGGAAAACTACTACAAAAGAAGATGATGCCCCATATCATTTTCAAATTTTGTGAAAGATTGACGTGGAGAACTAGAAATGGCATCAGAGGCTGTAGCTTAGAGGTGGAGTTAACACAAGTAATGTTGACTCCTTTATATTTACAAGGTCTCTGATTCATAAGAATAATTTTCAAGGCATGCTCCCTCCACATTTCTGAAATTCTCAACAATGTTAACGTCCACTGTCTTTCATTAATCTTTGTTATTATATTTGTCAAATAGATATTTTTCGTTTCTCTTGCAACAAATAAGAGTGTCTGTAGTATTCATAGTTCATCGCAAATATCAACACTTTGTCACTCTTCAAACGAATTGCTCATCTCAGAAACTAGGATAGGTCGTTTCTCTTGCAACAAAGAGGAGCTTTGATAGTATTGATGGTTCGTCACAACTATGGAGACTTTGTCTCTCTTGCAACGAATTGTTCATCGCAGAAACTATGATAGGTCATTTCTCTTGTGACGAAGAGGTTCATTGATAGTATTGATAGTTCTTCACAAGAACTACTAGGGTAATTGCAAGAAGGATGAACTATTGTTACCGTCGACGATACCTTATGCTTGAATAGTTCGTCGCAAGAAGTACTCCATTCATCCCTCTTGCAACAATCATCCTCTGTTTTCGTTTTTGTGATGATCAGCATTGTTCATCTCTTGTGTGACAAGCACCGTAAGTTGTCTCTCTTGTGATGACCACTATAGGTCATCTCGCTTCTCTCTTGCGATATTATCCCAGGTTTGTCTCACTTTCCACGACACGTGAAGCGACATTTGAGGGGCACAAGATTTGTTGCAATATCCACTAAATAATGTCGCAAGAGCGTCGAATGGGTTGTCGCAAAATGACCCAAATTTACTAGTGATCTATCACAATCCTTAAGTCGGTTTGGAAGAACAAGACAACCATTTCGGGTCCGGAACCATACCTTTTTCTTGGAAAAAATTACCATTTTGGGGAATTTTATAAGGGTGACACTCCCCTACTCATGCTAAGGGGGTTCTAGTGCTCCCCTTTCCTTGTTAAGGGGGAACCAATGGTTCTCTATCTCTCACTAAAGGGAGGCACCAGTCTTGTTAGAGGAAAATATGGGATCTTCCACCTTTTACTAAGGGCCATCTCTCTTCGAATGACGTTGGTTGTGCTCGACTCCTATACTATGGCTCTATCCTAGGATCTAATCAAAACTTAAGGATCCATATCCTCAACCATATCCTTCATTATCTCATAGTTGTTAAACCTCTCAAGCCTATATATTGAAGGTATTTCCAAGGTGAAGGGGGGAAGAATTCATATATAAAACCTTTGATCGTGGGAGAAGCATCAACATTTTGATTTCAAGGTTTTCTTGTAAGGGATGGACAAGGAGAGCTTGGAGAAGTTATTGCATCATCAAACATTCTTTGTAAGTTTCTTCTTTTGGTTTTCCGGTTAATATAAACTTGGTCTATTCCCTTCAAGTTTATGTGTTCACATTTTCTCTTCTATTGTCATTTCAATCTTCATAGATAGATCTTCTTTGTCTAATCATATAGAGTAGGAGGAATATTTCCTTTGCTAGTCTTTGCAAGACTTCAGTTGCATTGAGAATCTTGGAGATCAAGCCCAAGGATTGGAGCAACGAGGACAAACATTGCAATAAGTTACGCCACGTTCTTCTTCTCTCTTGTTTGATTGATTGAGTTAGATGTATATGGAAAGTAGTAAGCACTTGTTCACTTTTGTCTTTGGCCCAAAGATAGGGGCCTTGGTCCAAAGGGGAGCTTATCTTATCCACAGGATAAGATTTCTCACAACAATGGTGGCCGCTGCAATATAGTTATCTTAATCATTATTAGGAGAGTGTGCATGGTGGCAGGTAATATCTCATTGAGTCACACTCCGCCAATGACCAAGGCAGGAGTGGTTTTCATGATATGAATGCATGTCAAATGAATGAATGTAGTGTGTTATGACATTGTGAAAGGTTATGTGCTAGATATTATAAGGCATGGCCATGTAATGGAAAACTTTTGAGAAGCCTAAGCTATATTTCTAAGCTGTGTTGTGTATGAGAACTCAGGTTGCTCAACAAAATGGATGGTTACAGTTTGTTTGTAGAGAAATCCTTCTATAGATCTGCAAAATCTATAGAGATTGAGTTGTGATACTTGCAAAGAGCATGGGAATCTGCTGAGAGGAAATATATGGAATCACTAATTGATTGGTGAGTTTTCTTATGAATGTGAAATCGTTGTTTCTTCCATTGAGGGTTAGAGAAAAAACTCATGTGGAAACTTAGGTTTATCCTCAACATTTACAGAATGACCTGACATGTTCTAAGCTTGTTACAAATAAAAAAATGATTATTGCTTAAAGTTATGGATTGATCTATGTTGGTGCCTCTAGCTTGTGGTTGATAGCCAAATATAGACCATAGTTGTGGTGTATTGTTGTAACATAGTCATCTTTGAGTCCAATGCCACTGTTGATGACTAATGGAAGTCATAGATGATAGGTTTCCCAAGAAATAGGCTACAATTACCATATGTGCATGAACCTATTGAAGTTATGAGATCATGGTTCAAGTGGCTAAGTTGTTGCACCAACATGGTCCATATATATTCTTAGTACTATTCACGATGATCTTCAATTGATGGTTATCTCCATGTGGACGATGAGATGGCTTCAGAGATGAGATGATTATTTTGTTGGGATTGGGGTAACCCTAAGAAGAATAGAACTAAATCTGCATAAGTAAAAAAATAAGGAATAATACTCCAAGGAGATCGATGATGTCTAAAGATGTCGTTTTAGCACTTTACCACAGTGCATTGTGATCAAAACATCACAATGCATCATTGAATTCATCATTTTGTACATTCTACACATACATCGATCTGCGGGGTCATTTATTTATAGTCTTTTGATCTAACCAATTTCCTTGAAATGGGGAAGATGTAGTCGACAAGTAACAGTTTGTGGTTGTGAAGTTTTTTGGGAAACCCGTTTTGTCTCATCAGCTAGTCGACTGATCTAGATTATGCTGAGAACAAAATGAAGGCACAAAAATAACAAGGAAACATAAATAGATATTGAAAAAAACACAAAGATACAGTGATACACAATTTCTATTAATCAACTAAATGTATGAGAATTGTACAAAAATGCAGAGTGAAATGAACTTGCTAGAATAATGGTAGCTTATCTCTGAGAAGATATGTGATGGCTACGTGCATTCACAAGAGAATATGTTTACAATGAGGCTTGAAAGACCTTTTAAACATAAAGCATTAATGAGAAAACCCTAACTCCAGAAGATGAAATAACAAAAGGTTTGTGGGCCCAGATGTAACCCCCAAATATAAAACGCCAAAAGCTTTGTGGGCCCTGATGGGGGTAGTTGACATGTCAACTTCCCGAGGGCGTAACTTTTGCATACGATCTCCATTTGGGGCACTCAATATACCATTAGAAAGGTCTAGCCGAGGAGTTCACATTCTGAATGGCCTAGTAGTTAGAAAACATTGTTTAGTCCCTCAAAATGGCCCCGAAAGTTTAGGGCTCGAAAAAACATAGAAAATCCTCCAAGGTGGAAAACTGTGTTTTGAGCCAGTGGAATAGGTAGGTGGCCACCGATATCCACCTGTATCGTCGATTTTCCTAGTTGATCCAACCATCTAGTCATCCAACACATAGTCGATTTCTCGGTGGGTTGATCCATCGATCGTCTATCTCCATCTGCTAATTGACTACCCAATCCATTATTTCCAGTGGTTAGTTGATGGTCTGAACGACTATCTCTAATGGTTAATTGATCGGTTGATCCACTATCTCCGATAGAGGTGCGATGAACCATTAAAACGTTAGGTTTAACACTCCCTACCAAGACACGATTATGTAGAGGTGTGATCAACCATGAGAACATGAGGTTTCAACACCCACATAGTCTTCCATTGCATGCGAACTCCGAGGGATCTTTGTTTGGATATAGCACATAGTTTTTCATTGAATGCCAACTTTTAAGACTTATCTTATGATCAATTTTGTAATACATACAAACAAAAAAGGTCTTATTAAATATGATCCACCTAATAGTAATAATATCTATGGTTTTTTCTTATCCGAATAGAGTCACCACCAACCAATAAGATAGTAACACGATTAAAGTATCTGCGGCTTTAAGGATGACGTGTATGATGACTTGCCTAGTGTAATACATACAAACAAAAAAGGTCTTATTAAATATGATCCACCTAATAGTAATAATATCTATGGTTTTTTCTTATCCGAATAGAGTCACCACCAACCAATAAGATAGTAACACGATTAAAGTATCTGCGGCTTTAAGGATGACGTGTATGATGACTAGCCTAGTGTAATACATACAAACAAAAAAGGTCTTATTAAATATGATCCACCTAATAGTAATAATATTTATGGTTTTTTCTTATCCGAATAGAGTCACCACCAACCAATAAGATAGTAACACGATTAAAGTATCTGCGGCTTTAAGGATGACGTGTATGATGACTAGCCTAGTGACGGGCGTTTCCTTGACACAGAATAAACAAACGTTGATGACGTCATCATGATAAGGAATAAAATCCCTCGTTTCAGTAAATCAAAGCTGTTTTACTTGGTAAGCGCACATGGATTGATCCAAAATAACATAAAAAATGAAGACACTTGTGGATCTAATCGCGTTTAAGTAGTTTAATGTCGTGCCCTTATCCAAGAATACAGTTTGGTGTTATTTTTTATTGTCTGAAGAACAAATTGCGTGGATCATCCCATATGTTTTATATATTGGCACGCTATATTTCGAAGTTTCGGTTACAAATCCATATGGGTATGTAGCTTACTTCGGACTATCTAAACCAAAATCCAATTGAAGGATTAAGCAGATTGTGGCGGGCACGGAGTTATGAGAAATATTAGTGCACCTTCTGATGCGAGGGCTCTTTCAGTGTGGAAGACACCAGCTCCATACGTGCTGTGCGGAGCTGCTTTCATTATCGCATTGACAGCCTTTCTTTTAATCTCTCTTATTTGCTCCGAGATGAAAAGCTCTCACAGTCGTCAGTCAGAAGAAACTAACATGAAATCATTGCAGGGTAGGGAATCAAATATTTGTTCACATGAGGACGAAAAATTAGTTGTTATTATGGCCGGTGATACCATGCCTTCCTATATCGCTACGCCATCCTCTCTCTCGAAATGAGAACGCAAGCAGATTGTGTATACAGAATTCTTTGAATCTGAAATGTAATGCTCTCAAACATGAATTTTCGATTTCTATGTAAAGTTCGATGGTTTCCTTTGTCTTGTTTTCTTTCTCATTCATTTCAGTGAGACATGCAATTTCAGAGAAAAACAATTTCAGTGCTATTTTATTCAGAATGAAATGAAACTTTCAAAATACATAGGATACTTACATTGTAGATATGAATTCATATATGTCTTGACAGATGGATACATACTTTAAGATGTAATTTATGAATGTAAAGACGTATTTTTCAATTTTTCAAAAAATGAAAAACATGTTATCTTTAACAAAAACAAGCTAAAACTAAACTAGATCCTTTCCTTTTTAAATGGACAATTAAATTTGATGATGGATAAGAATAATATTAAAGAACTTTCTCTTAGCTTTTTCAACTTGTGTACTTTCCTTTAACGTTTTGTAAAAAGGAAACTTCCATAAAGTTTAAAGGAAAATTCCATGGTGGATGTCAAACCCAACGCCATTGTCGCTACCACTAAAGTCCAGCTAAGCGAATCAAAAGAACCAGAGGAAGGGGAACATCTCTTTCACTCATAGATGTGGATAAAGGGGGCTCTGCCTCATTTCATTGTCGATAGCGATAGTCAGAAGAACTTGATATCAGCAGAGGTTGTTAAGCGGTTGGACCTGTTGATGACACTGCACCCGTAGACCTACAACATCAGCTGGTTTTGCTAAGGAAGAGATCTCTATGTCATCCAACAGTGTCATTTGTGCTACAACATCAAGCCTTTCAAAGACGAGGTATTGTGTGATATTTCTCCCCTTGAAACTTGTGATGTTCTTTTAGGACAACCATATTTGTGGAAGCATCATGTTGTGTATGAATCTAGACCCTGCAGTGTTATTATTACTTTGGGTAGACAATTGTAAATGATACCAGAGGTAGCACAACCTACCACTATTTCTTTAATCTCTACTAAGAAATGTAGTAAGGTCATTTCACAGACCGAGAAGTTCTTCTTCTTTGTGATTCGTGCTCACAGTAAAAAGAAGGTTGCCTCCACATTCATGGCCTCTACATAGAGCCTCTCTTTGCAGCAGAAGCTAGTGGATGGGATCATGGAAGAGTACAGAGACATCTTCTCCTCACCCATCACAATCAGGAACGGGTACCCAATTCCCAGGATTGACGAGCTTCTTGACCAAATCAAGGGGGAAAATTTCTTCAGTAAGATTGACCTAAAGTCTGGCTACGACTAGGTTCCCATACAACCAACTGATATATGGAAGACAACTTTCAAATATAAAGAAGTTCTCTTTGAATGGTTGGTCATGACCTTTGGCTTAAAAAATGCACCAGCCACTTTCATGAGGTTTATGGATGATTTATTAAGACCCTTCACTAACTCTTTTTTGATGGTATATTTGGATGACATCCTCATCTTTAGTAGATCTTGGTAGGAGCACAAGCGGCATATTCAACAGGTTTTTAGAACTCTGTGGAAACACAATCTATATGACAACTTGAAAAAATGTTATTTTGGCATGAACATGGCCCAATACTTGGGCTACATTATTGATGAGCATGAGGTACATGTTGATCCCGCTAAGATCCAAATCATCTATGACTGGCCAACCCCAACCACACTAACCGAGCTTCGAAGATTCTTGGGACTAGCCAACTTCTACCCACGGTTCGTGTTGGGATTCTCCCATATTTCATGGGCCCTCAGC
>SNQJ01S0043077.1:33187-46276 GCA_010110895.2 Picea sitchensis | reverse complement strand
TATACGAGTCCACTTTCCACCCTCGTACCTATCCGAGTGGTTAATTCCATAACTTGATGCCACATCCTCTCTACGCTGAGACAGATAACTATGTCAGAATCTGCACCACAACACATATGCTTGAATAATAGGGCATACAACAAACCTAAGGAAATTGGCTTTCCTATGACTAAGCTTTACAACTTGGACGAAAAATATGGGGTGTCAGGTACAACCGATCATGCACCCCCCCTACATCACATATGCATCATTAATCTAGGTACAACAAACATCTAAAAATGTTTCATATCCACACAAAGGTTACCATCTTCCTTTGTATCAATCATATTCCCAAATCCCATTACATATTCCCTAGCCTCACATCCTCTTCAACTTACCTTCACTGTAATATTATCATCCATGATGATGCATCTTTGGTCTTCTTTCTCCTCTGAATTCATTCACATACTATGCATCTCTATTTTAATTTCATTGATTGTCTTGGATCTCCATGTTTTCCCTTTCATTTGTTAGAGTCATGAATTCTAACGAAACAACTATACCAATACCGATTTATCTAGACTCAATAAGGTTCAATACATTCCTCAAAGATTCCAAGATGTAAAACAAATAAGTTCTCGCATTACTATAACATCAAATGTATCATTTTCCCACATATCATTATAGTTATCAATAAGTTGTCCATCACCTATCGATCCAAAAAAATATATATTGTAGGCATGTGAAACTTCACCAACATAAACCAATGCAAACCTCTTTCCACACCAATCTTCTCCTCAATAGACAAAACTATTATCTTTTTAGCTCGAGAGGTACTCTGCATGTGTGTCTTATATGCAGAAGTAACCTAGTACCTACACTACTAGAAACTTGACTTTGTAATGGGTTTCTATAAAGTTGTGATAAAGTGGTTATTTTATTAAAGTGATTTTTTTAATAAAGTGTACCTTCTAATATTAAAGTGACTTTATTTCATAAAGTGAAAATGTACTTTAATATTTTAAAGTAATTTATTTTGGAGGGAATGAATCATGACCCTTGATCTTGTAAAGGAAAGATTAGATCTTGGCCATTAGATCTAGGGTTGGAGAAGGTGAAGGGTCACTTTCATATTATAAGAGAATGCATTGGGTAGTGTGCAAAACACAATGAGAAGGAGATTGAGAGAGCTTTCTGAGATAGCTTGAGAGAGGAAAGTTAGGGAAGAAAGAAGGGTGCATTTTCCAAGAGAGAGTGGGCACAAATCCCAAGGGAATGTTTATGTGTGAGTGTTGATAGTTATTGTTGTTGTTGTAGGTTGTACTATATAGATTTGTATAGTCAATATAGTTCGTACAACAAGGGAAAGAGGGCATGAAAATCGAGACAAGTTTGGCATGGTTTTTGAGGTTGTTTTGGAGGGTTTTTCTTGCTGTAGCAGGGTCGTATAGATTTGGTCGTAAACATCTTGTGGGCACATTTTCCAAGGTGTTGATTTTTGGTAAGGACATACAATTGTATGGATTCGACATGCTTTCCAAGGCAGAATATTGTGGGGGTAGTTTTTGTGTGTTGTAAGTGGATTTCTCTTGCTGGAAATTTTGTTGTTGTTGTTGATATATACTTTCATGTAGTTATATAAATATCTCTCTCTCATTGGTTTTCCCCACATTGGGGTTTTTCCTGGCTTTGCCTAAATTTCTGAGTATTTTTTAGTTGAATGATTGTTGTTCATTGTGTTTATTCCACTGCAAAATTGCTTAGCAATGTGTATTTATTCTTATGGTAATTTTTGAATGTGGGTTTATACATTTCAGAGTTCATTTAAGACAATTATATCTAGGTTGCTAAGTGTATGATATAATTTTTTACAAGATGATTTTGTCATTTAATTTCTACATGGTATCAGAGCTTGGGCTCTGAGTGACAATGAGCAGTGACATTTTTTGGGCAAGTTTGAAGGGAGTAAATATGTTTCTTGTTGTCATTTGAATAATGATAGGAAATATGGTTGCATTCATTAGATTTGAGTATCGGTTGGATGGAATTTCCAACTATTTCCAGTGGAAGGTCCGGATGTGAGTTGTTCTCAAGGAGAACAAGATTTGGAACTATATCATATCTGTTTTTGTGGCTCCCACATTAGATCATGTTGCTTTGTTTTTGCATTAAGTAAAGGAGGCCAAATCTCAAAGGATCATTATGGATGGTGTGAAGGACCCTCTCATTCCACATCTTTCTAAGAAGAGGACAACTTATGAAATGTGGGAAACTTTGAATAACTTATTTGAGGCTAAGAATGCCAATCAGAAGATGGCCTTGAAAGATAAGTTGCATGACTTGAAGATGGTTAAGGGTGAGGATGTTGCATCCTATCTTACCCATCTATCCCAAGTTAAGGACAAGTTAGCTGCAGTAGGAGAGATCATCTTAGAGGTCGAGTTGGGGAGTATAGCCCTGAAAGGCTTCACAAAGGAATGGGATGTCTTTGTGAAGTGTGTGNGGCCTTGAAAGATAAGTTGCATGACTTGAAGATGGTTAAGGGTGAGGATGTTGCATCCTATCTTACCCATCTATCCCAAGTTAAGGACACGTTAGCTACAGTAGGAGAGATCATCTTAGAGGTCGAGTTGGGGAGTATAGCCCTGAAAGGCTTCACAAAGGAATGGGATGTCTTTGTGAAGTGTGTGGCGGGTTGAGAATATTTTCCATATTGGAGTAGGTTGTGGGATGACTTCACCTAGGAGGAGATCTGGATGGGCTCTCATAGAAGTGGT
The DNA here is from genome assembly GCA_010110895.2 of Picea sitchensis. Lineage (NCBI taxonomy): Eukaryota > Viridiplantae > Streptophyta > Pinopsida > Pinales > Pinaceae > Picea > Picea sitchensis. The sequence continues at coordinate 43,520 of SNQJ01S0043077.1, read as the reverse complement.
CAGAAGGAAGATAGATCCAGGGAGAATGTTTCTTGTTTTGCAAAGAGAAAGAAGAAAGGAAATTCTGGGAGGGACTTGAATAAAGTCAGATGTTACTATTATAACCAGTTGGGGCACCTTGCTTCTCAATGTCCTAAGAAGAAGAAGAAGAAGAGGAAGGAACAGGAGGGGCCTGAGACAACTACTACAACAACCATGGAGGAATTTTCTACCAAGTTTGAAAACAAATTTTTCTTTTGTTACTCTAGTATCCAGTCTCTTTAGTGGAGGATTTGGGGGTGATTTCATATGGATTATTGACATTGGAGCCTCTTGTCACATAACGGGAATCTAGCGATAATTTCTTATTATCGCAGAGACATGTCCTGACCGACTGGTGGAGAGTGAAGGAGGTATGGCGTGAGTTGTACGTGGAGTTGGAAGGGTTAGATTTTGACTTGAGTATGGAGGATTCCTGGAGCTTGATGGATTTCTCTTTGTTCCAGGGTTGAGGGTTAACTTGATCTCATTCTTAGCATTGGAGAATATGTATATTGTACAAGAGAGGAAATATATTTATCTATAGGGAGGGAGCAGACCTGATGAACCACAACTGATTGATGATTAGGTGGAAACGTTGTACATGTTGCGAGGACAACCTTTAGGATATGATTCAACATTAGATGAGGAGCAGGAGGCTCTTGAGACTGTGGTTGGCCCAAGGATTCAGTCTTGCATTCCAAGAGAAGAGGGGAAGTCTCTTCTAAGAATTGGCAGGAGGCTTAGATGGTGTGATCGAACCGATGCTCAAGGTGAAGTGGATTCTCCTAGCAACTTAAGGTTAAGAGTAGTTGTTAGGAGGATGTCTTCTAGTTCGAGTTATGTGCAGGTGTTGAGGATGGATCTAGGTTTAGAGGGAGATCCCACCGAGAACAGTGTGATGGGACTAGATGATGGTGATGGAAGTGAGTACATCCCTCGCTAAGAGGGAGTGTTAGATTTTTAGCTCGAGAGGTACTTTGCATGTGTGTCTTATATGCGGAAGTAACCTAGCACCTACACTACTAGACACTTGACTTTGTAATGGGTTTTTATAAAGTTGTCATAAAGTGGTTCTCTTATTAAAGTGAATTTTTTAATAATGGGTAGCTTCTAATATTAAAGTGACTTTATTTCATAAAGTGCACTTATGTTATAAATTGAAAATGTACTTTAATATTTTTAAGTGATTTATTTTGGAGGGAGTGAATCATCAACCTTGATCTTGTAAATTCAAGATTAGATCTTAGCCATTAGATCTAGGGTTGGAGAAGGTGAAGGGTCACTTTCAGATTATAATAGAATGCATTGGGTAGTGTGCAAGACACAATGAGAAGGAGATTGAGAGAGATTTGTGAGATATCTTGAGAGAGGAAAGTTAGGGCAGCAACGAGGGCACATTTCCCAAGAGAGATTGGGCACAAATCCCAAGGGAATATTTCTATGTGAGTGCTGATAGTTATTTTTGTTGTTGGAGATTGTATTGTACATATCCATACAGTCTGTACAACAAGGGAAAGAGGGCATGAAAATCAAGGCAAGTTTGGCACAATTTTCGAGGTTGTTTTGGAGGGTTTTTCTTGCTGCAATAGGGTTGTACAGAGTTGTTCGTACAACATATTGTGGGCACATTTTCCAAGGTGCTAATTTCTGGGAAGGACATATAGTAGTATGGATTTGACACATTTTCCAAGGAAGAATATTGTGGGGGAATTTTTTGTGTGTTGTAAGCGGATTTCTCTTGCTGGAAATTGTATTGTTGTTGGTAATATGTACTTTCCTGAAGCTATATAAATCTCTCTCTCTCATTGTGTTTCCGCACATTGCARTTTTCCCTGGCGTTGTTGCTATAGTGGGAAAACCCCCCTATGGACTACACTAGGGTTCAACGTGCAGGCAAAGATAACCGTCTAAAGTATCCTACTTTTAAAAACTACCYCGATAATACCCCACATTCATGCATAAAATAAAAATTATAAGGATCTGGTAAATTTACCTTAAACTCTGTGTCCAATGTCGGTCCTTTTGCGTTCAATTGTTCCTCAACTGCAAATATCCTCCCAAGGCCGACCTGCATTCACCAAAAGACAAAAAAGAAACTACAAACATGCATCTTATATATGAATTAGTGGGTTATATGTCATAATGAAATGTAAATCAAACATAAATATTGAACACATCATATGGCGGGACAAAAAAAGTACTTCCTTATAAGAATATCACAAAGTCACATACAAATGAGACCGACGACTGCTCCTCAAACCTGGTCCAGGATCCTCTTCACCAAGCTCTAACTGCTTCCATGTATCCGTCTCCTCTCACGCTTCTCTCTAGAGAATGGGAATAGGCTTATGAATGAAGAAAAAAAGGGGCAAGAATAGGGAATTCTAGCTCGAAACTTAGAATGTGGCTGCAAATTCTTAGGGCAAGGGGGAAAAGTGAAATGGGAAGAGTTTCACTTTTATTATGCTTCTCTTTGGAATGAGACCCCAACACCTCCTTTTTTATGACAAAAAGGATGGTTATTCAGTTGGGTGACGGGCTATAGGCGGTGGGACAGTTGGGAAACTACCCAATAGCCCGTAATCTCAACAAATTCCTTGTAACTTTTTAATTTTTACAATTTTTGTGGGTATACGTGGGTTGTAATGGTGTAGCTAGCACATGTATGTGAGATTTAATGATGCATCAATCATGTGTATGTGGGAAGTAATGGTCCAGGGCACGTACATCTTCAAAAATGTGGTTTTTAAGAAGAGTTACTCAGTGGTGGCTTGGCAAAAATGGAAAGTAAGAGGGTCTGATGCCAGGTATGCATGTATGGTGAAATTTAGGGTTATAACAGATGCCCCCTAATGTGTGAGTTCATAAGAGAATATAACGACCGAAATACATTAAAAATCTTCACCAACGTATGAAGCGAGTGAGCCCAGGACAAGAGTTCAAGAGGTGCCATCTGCAAAAATAATAATTGTCTCATCGAGGCAGACATACCCATGCTCGGGATGAAATAAAGCATGGTTTCCAATCAAATACACTACAGATACATGACATATAACATATAAAGTGTAGCTGCGAGCAATACACAATCGATCTACATCTTAAAATCAAAGATATACATGTATAGTATCCATCTTCAAGAACCCAATGACACTTGATGGCTGGCGATGAGGCCTTCAAAGCTCGAGCAACAACTTCAATATGTTCAAAACTCAGGTACGAGTGTAATGTGAGTGTACAAATGTACTACCTAGAGGTCTTCGACGGCTTGTTGGGGAACAAACAAGAGGATCTTGGTGATCAGGCAGAGAACTTCAGTGATTTCAAACAAATACTTGATTGGACTTTCGGGATGGTCTGGCATGAGGGAAAGAGAAAAAATGAAGAGAGGCCGAATCAAGTTGGTTAAAACTTCCCTTGGACAATAGCATGACATATGATCAGACTCAAGTAGCATGACATTGACATGATTTCATGACACAAGAGGCAATACAAACTCTCCATGTGTTTGGAAGAATAACCAAACAGAGGAGGACAGAACTCTATGTAGCAAGAACAACTTCCTAAGGTCATATTAAATCCCAATGCTTGAAAACAAACGAAAGGATGTACTTTGTCCAAGGGTGACTCATTGTGCTTCCATAAAAAGAAAATACTTTTCCCATCCTCTTTTTGGGGTATATTTGTTTTTTTTTTCTTTTTCAATGTTTTGAAGAGCTTGAAAAAGAATAAAATAATGCTATGTTACAAAGGAGGAATGAGTGTCACAAGCATACTAGTTCCAAGTGCAAGGAACACACTAATGCTTAGAGCAAGGAGACATGTGCAGGGAAAGGACACTCGGGAAAATTCCTCCATGGGTCAAGGTGTCAAGACATAAAGGAAAAGGGCTACAAGGCTTGCGTATAAGGCATGATTCAAAGATTCAATTGAGAGTAACATGGAGCTGACATTAGGCCAAAGATGTAAATATGCAAATGTGATTAATAAAACACAATGATAACTCCTTTCGATGTAATTTTAACGAGCCCAGAAAAGGTAATCTTGGTGGTTTTTAATTTATAGAGAGTTTGAAAAAGTGCAAAGGAAGACTCCACTGAGGTACATTTTTCGAAAGTAGTCTAGTCGATTCGAAAGGGGTAAGCTAGCACCAAAAATATGTCTATTCAAAACCATTTTAATGAGTGTGATAAAGACAAGATCACTGGGCAATCTTTTCAATTTTAAGGATTCTGAAAAGATCTTAACTATGGACTCACTGCCTTTTTCTATATTTAGTCTCCCTAGCCCGAAAAAGTTTGCTGAGGATAACTCTCCCAACGAGACGAATCTCCCGAGGTGTACCTTTTTCCTCCTTAATATACAGGCCGAAAAAAGGGGTAAACTCATGCTGGAAGATGTTTTTCTAAACCAATTAACGAATGTGAAAGAACAAGGTCACTCGACAATCTTTTCAATTTTAAGGAGTCTGAAAAGAGCTTAACTATGGACTTCGTAGAGGATGTTATTCTGGACCATTTTAACGAGTGTGAAGGAAAAAGGTCACTCAACTATCTTTTCAATTTTAGGGAGTCAGAAAAGAGCTTAACTATGGACTCCATGGGGGTTCCTTTTTCGTAAATTTAGTCCCTCAGGCCCAAAAAAGGGTTAAACTTATACTTGAGAATACTCTTCTAGCAAACCGAAGTTCCTAGAGCGCACCTTTGTTCGTAAAATTGACCATCCAGATCAAAAAAGGGGTAAACTACCACTGGAAAGACGTGCCTTCAAATTTTAGTTTTGTGAGCGTGAAGGAAAACAAGATCACTCAACAATATTTTCATGTTTAGAGAGTTTGAAAAGGGATTAAAGATGACTCTAGGGGATACGACTCATGTATGAGACTAGTTCAGGTAGAGCCCACTACTAGGCTCAGACTAAGAGTCTCTTCGATAGTCAACTTGGAAAGTCTCCCAAAAGGGAAGAAAACACAAACCATGGTGTAAGTCCTCCCACTGTATAGAAACCATAGTCATGGCTTTAAGGATAGCCTCATCTGAAGGAAATTCAAAATATGATAAATCACGAAAACGAGGGTTGACAGTCTCAAAGGGTGAAGTAAACTAACCATATTCCATATGAAGATGGAGCCTCTAGATAGGACTAGAAAATTCTATCAACAAAGAATTAAAAGCATGAGGGATTGAGGATCTACAAATAATGATATCAAACTCAGAAGGAGACTCAATATCACTTGGACCAAGCGGGGGAAGCAAGGTCTCCCATGCCCCCATTGGATAAACCAATGGATCAATTGTTGAGACCAAGTCTCGAAAAGGAAAACATGATTTCACAAGTTCCTCCTCAGAGGAAATTGAACATCGAGGATAAGACACCACATAATTAACCAGTGGCGGGGTAGAGTCTACACAGACACTAGGAACATATAAAGTGGCAGCCTGAACTAACATTGAATTAGGATGACGATTATCATATGCTAGTTGGTTGATAGTGACAATGCTTCCATTGTGAGGGTAATGCATCACCCGAAAGAGCGTAGACACCACAACGTTCATAGCATATACATAATCATGCCCGATAAACATATTGAAATCTAACAGGCCTTGCACCACTATAACATCGAAAAGGACAATATTCCCACCTAATGAGATAGGCAACTGAGGAGGAATCCAAAAATATTCACTAGGATGTCTCTCAAAAGACAACATCTCATGTGAAGCATATACAAGCTCAGGAGATCCCAAGACTTTTCAAACCAAGGAGGATAAAATACTTGTAGAGGCTCCTTCATCCACAATACATCGATAAATGTTTGTTGAATTAACTTCAACCCTTATTTGAAAATGTGTATAATAAGTAAGGTGAGGCTCAACAAGGTAATTCCAATCAAAGGAAACCATCCTAGGGCTTGGAGGGGGTTTGCTCAAAATGAGCAGAATGCGCCCTTGTTCTGAAAGTACTGAACTGGAAATGCTAAAAACATAGTCAGTAGACACATCACTCCCTAAGAGAAGAGTGGGATCAGTCGAAGCCTACATCGACGTGACCACTTTGATAGACTTGAAACTTTGCAAGAGAAGAGTGGGATTGGCCGAAGACTGCATCGGCGTGACCACTTTCTCAACCAATGGTTGAATAGGCTATGAGAATACATCGTCTAAAGGAACCTTACCCCCCAAAAGAGGAGTGGTATCAGCCGATGACTTCATCGGCATGACCACTTTCTCAATCAATGGTTGAATAGGCTGCGAGACTACATGGCCTAAAGGCACCTCACCCCCCAAAAGAGGAGTGGGATCAGTCGATGACTTCATCGGCATGACCACTTTATCAACCAATGGTTGAATATGCTGGGGGGCTACATGTTCTAAGGGCACCTCACCCCCCAAAAGAGGAGTGGGATCATCCGATGACTGCATCAACATGACCACTTTCTCAACCAATGGTTGAATAGACTATGAGGAAACCTTAAAAGACTCAGAATCAAAAGATCTTGCAGACAGGGACCAGAATCTTCATACCTCTAGAAGGCCAGGGCATAAATGAGTAAGGTGATCTCCCTTGCAAAGATTACAAGGGAACTTAGGCTTACATCCTATCCATCTAGGTTTCTCAATAGAATAAATGCCCCTAGCATGACTAGCAGTGGTTGATTGCACATCTTCAACATGAATTGCAGAGGTTAGTGATTGTTCGATAACATGACTCGTAGAGGCTACAGGCCTATTACCAGTATGACTAGAAGTGACTATAATTCCCCCCCCAACATGACTTGCATAGGGTGGGTGCTTGCCCCCAGCATGACTTGCAAAGGCTGGGTGTTGGTCTTCAACATGAATTGCAGAGGTCAATGACCTATCTCCAACATGGCTCACAGAGGTTGGTGATTGAACTACAGTATTACTTGCAGGGACTAGGTTCGTGCCCCTAGCATGACTTGCAGAGGGTGGGTGTAGGTATTCAACATGACTTGCAGAGGTTGATGATCTCTTCTTCCTATTCTTCCTATTTMTACTTYGGTTAGAMTTTTGGTTACTAGTAACTTTACTTTCACTAGAAGAGGGAGAAGGAGAAGGAGAAGACTTTGTTGATGAAGGAACATCATCATTATTCCCATGACATAAGGTTCTTAACTAAGAAGCATTAAGAGAATTTGAGACATTTGGAATGGTACCCAACCAAACCAGTAATCCCACATTCAACCCAGGAATGTACAAAGTGGACATGAAAAGGACACCAACATTTCCAAAGAAAGGAAAAGAACAAGAATTCCCTTGTGAAGGGGTTCCTTGGTTGATATCGTTGGGAAGTTTAGCCATGAAGATATTATGCATTGGTTCTCCCCTTGCGGGATCGTTCAAATCCGTAAAAGTCCCACACATTGACTCCAATGAACCAGTGTTATAAAAACAACACCTATAAGGAGGCGGATCCACGTTTCTAAGCGGAAGATCAAAAATTCCTCATGACCGATAGAGTGGGAGGTCTACCACGCTAGGTCAAAGACCCAAATAAATGACTAACTAAATAAATATGGAAAACTGAGGAGCACAGAACACACACTAAAAGTTCCTAAAGGAAAATCAAGCAAATGACTAACTAGTCAGAAGAACAGTTACGCCAACCAACACTAGAGCAACTTACCGGTGCAAGTGAAATTGGAACACGGAAGCACCCTCCTAGTATACTCTGCAAAGTGTGGCCCGACATTTGCCCTAAGTACCATGGTATACCACCGCAGTCACCCATGTAAGTCCCTAGAATAAAGGAAACTAAATTTCCAGCTCACGAGTAATCACCAGGTGGGTACAGTCGACAGTCAGATGGACCACAATGAGCAGGGTATCTAGCATGAAACCTATAGAGGGTATCGAAAGAAAGTGTTCTGAAAGATGATTAAGGACCTCGAATGGTTTCGAGACCCACGAAGCTTCATGGAAAATGCGATCAACATAATCCCAAGACAAGTCCTCTATATGCGTTCCCCACTACACTTGGTCCAGCTTTGGAGGGGTTATCTCCGTTACCGTTCTGCACAGGAACTCATGTTTATCCCCTGTGTTAGAGGGGGTCTCAGATAACTTTCATGTTTACTAGACTTTTTACACTCGCCAACTCATACTACAATGTTTTATTTAATGGCCTTGAAGAGTTTCCTCTTCAACCTAATTCAAGGCCTTAACCTTAAACTAGTTGGTTGACCCTACAAACATAAAAAGTCTAATTAATTTTAATTAGGATTCTTTTAAAGGATTGATTTACTCAAAAGGGGTGTGGCAACGCAATTGATGTTGTTAAGACTTTTGAGAAGAATGAAACTTATAAGAACACTAGCAAAGAAGGATTATCTTTCTTATTTTCCTTTTGAAATGTTTTTAAGATGAGAAGAAAACACAACACTATAATAACTTCTTTTTCCTTTTCAAATAACAATGCAAAGAAAATGCCAAGAAAGAAAGAGATCTAACAAACTAAGTTTTTTTTATATATACTTTTTTCTAATCAAAGAATAAATAACAAAATATTCTAAAAGAAACTAATGAATACATGATTCATGCCCCCCCATTTCAAGCTTAAAAATAAGTTAAAAAAGCTAGGAAACACAAAAATTTTTTTTTAAAGAAATAAGCAAACTGACGTGAAACTAAGTCTAAAGACTGTAACTACAAAGACCACTAATAGATCAAGAAACCCCTAAGAAGTATGAATTCAATCAGGGAAGAGGTTGAATGCCTCTTCTTCCAAAAACAAATCTTGACGTAGGCACACTATTGACACTTAAGCAACCTGTGTATGTATGTGGGTTGTCTAAAGGTAGGGTGCATATGTATGCATGCAGACCCACTACAGGCTGCGTACACCTCTATAAATTCTCAAAACAAAAACTAACAATCAACGTTGACAATGCAGGGAGTACTGGTATGACAGACCATAATCCCTTAAAGACACAACAACTTACATAAAACTAAAAAAAAAGAAGGTAATCAAACCAATTAAAGTGCCCAAAAACTATCCCCTAAAAACCCAAGAGGCTTCCTCAGTACAGTCGCCAATTATGTTATATCAGGAAAACCCCCCTATGGACTACACTAGGGTTCAACGTGCAGGTATATCTAACCATATAAAGTCTCCTACTTTTAACAACTACTCCGACAATACCCCACATTCATGCATAAAATACAAAGTATAAGGATCCGGTAGCTTTACCTTAAACTCTGCGTTCATTGTCGATCCTTTTACGTTCAGTTGTTCCTCGATTGCAAATATCCTCCCAAGGCCAACCCTCATTCACCAAAAGACAAACAAGAATTAGTGGGTTAGATTTCATAATGAAATGTAAATCAAACATAGAGATTGAACACATCATATGGCGGGATGAAAAAAGTACTTCTTTATATTAATCCCAAAAAGTCACTTACAAATGAGACCGATGAATGCTCCTCGAAACTGGTTCAGGATCCTCTTCACCAAGATCCAACTTCTTCCTTGTATCCTTCTCCTCTCACACTTCTCTCTAGATAATGGGCATGGGCTTATGAATGAGGAAAAAAAAGGGGCAACAATAGGGAATTCTGGCTCAAAACTCACAATGTGGCTGCAAATTCTTGGGGCAAGGGGGGGAAAGTGAAATGGGAAAAGTTTCATTGTTCTTATGATTCTGTTTGGAATGAGACCCCAACACTTCCTTTTATATGACAAAAAGGATGGTTATTCGATTGGGTGACAGGTTATACGTGGTGGGACAGTTGGGAAACTACCCAATAACATGTAATCTCAACGAATTCCTTCCAACTTTTTAATTTTTACAACTTTTGTGAGTATATGCGGGCTGTAATGGTGCATCTAGAGTACGTACGCAAGATGTAATGGTGCATCAAGCGTGTGTACGCGGGAAGTAATGGTGTAGGGCGCAAACATCTTCAAAAATGTGTTTTTTAAGAAGAGTTACTTAGTGATGGCTTGGGAAAAATGGAAAGTAAGAGGGCCTGATGCTAGGTATGCATGTATGGTGCAATTTAGGGTTATAACAATTGCCTAAATTTATGAGTATTTCTGAGTTGAATAATTGTTGTTCAATGTGTTTATTTCGCTACAAAATTGGTTAGCAATGTGTATTTCGACTTATGGTAATTTATGAATGTGAGTTTATACATTTCAAAGTTCATTTAAGACAATTATGTTAAGCCGTAATATTGGCTCATTACCCCTTAATTGGGGCATATTATATTAGTAATGTTATTTTATTTATGTCGGGTTTAGGCCATTAGTTGTACTTATACCTCCTAGTCTCCTATATATACCAAGGAGACATTTT
>SNQJ01S0043077.1:0-33177 GCA_010110895.2 Picea sitchensis | reverse complement strand
ATCTTGTACTTGAACATTTAAGTGGGGTAAAAGGAGGTTGCCCCCTCGAAGAGGCTTATTATCTGAAATTATCTCTTTTTCAGGGCGTTGAGTACTTTTTCTGAGGTTTTTCTATGCTATATTGATATTTGGTTCTTAACAAGTTATCTCTAGGTTGCTAAGTGTATGAAATAATTGTTTATAAGTTAATTTTGTCATTTAATTTCTATAGAAACTGCAGAGTTTGTAGTACAGGAGGAGGAGGATACATTGGCTCCAACACTGTGCCACAGTGCATATTTTTCATATCCTTTACGAGCAATGGATACACTCTATGCAAAAAACAATCCTTCACCCTAGGCTAACACACAAGGGCTCAACATTCAAATGCAGTGATCCTTTCCCCAACGACGAGAATGCATATAAACTTATGTTATAAGACTTCATTGGGAGAAATATTTTTGCTCACCATGCAGACTCTGTAAACCTCAAGTCTATAATCTCTGACACTTTGAAATGTCCACAAAGAGACTTTGGTGGTGCATAGTAGGTTTTTCTAGAAATCAATTTTAAGAATAATTTCTCGAAACCAATTTTATAATAATTTATAGACAAGAGAATCTGTGAGATTCAAATATGTTGTATTCTCCCTCATTTCATTTGCAATAAATGGAACATGAGAAATACACCAGGGAAAACCCTAGAGATATGTTGGGAACAGTCAGGTTCTACCTATGTGAGTCTAACAACCCTTAACTCACGATCTACAATGATTTTGTGGCTCCCTATGTAACGATTTCTTGAGTAGTGTCTTTCACACGTTATACGCACATAACGACTCCACAAAACAACAACTCCACACAACAATTATATCTCTCACATTACTACATGAATATCATAATAGCAATCCTCTCTCAAAAATATCTGCTCTACTCTCCTCATGTTCTTGGGCACTCTTGTGAGGGAGTTAATCCCAGTCCAACTTCGATACCATATTAAAATAGGAGAGTATAGTATTACACACAAATAATACGTTAATCACCATGTTAAATTAATGTAATGAATACATATAAATACAACAAGATACAACAAGCTTGTCTCAAGATAGATATCACACAATTACCGAGTTGAGACAATATCTCAACCTCACACTATTCTTTGACTCTTTGTTGGAGAGAATCTCTCTCACAACCAATTATCTAACAATCTCCTAAACTGTAGGATCAAACCACTTTCATAGAGATTGTTCTCTACATTACAAACATAATTTTCTCACACAAGATTAAGACAAGTAAGAATTACATATTCTAACAAATCCATATGTGTATATATCTTACTTCAAACTCTATAAACAAAAATCGAATTGAAGGATTAAGAAAATTGTGGCAAGAACGAAGTTATGAGGAATACTAAGGCACCTTCTGATGCAAGGAATATTTCAATATGGAAGACACCAAGTTCATATGTGTGGTGCATAACTGCTTTCATTATCACTTTGACAACCTTTATTTTAATCTTTCTGATTTTCTCTGAGATGAAAATCTCTCACAATCGTCACTCAGAAGAAACTAACATGAGATCAGTGCAGGGTAGTGAATCAAATATTTGTTTAGATGAGAAGGACAAAAAATTAGTTGTCATTATGGCAAGTGATGCCATTCCTTCCTATATCGCTATGCCATCCTCTCTCTCGAAATGAGGGCACAAGAAACTTGTGTATACATAATTCTTCAACTATGAAATTTAATGATGTGAAACAAGAATTTTCATTTTCTATATCATGAGTTGCATCTTATGATTCGTTCTCAAAGTTTTATAATAGTATTTTCAACTTGTATACTTTCCTTTAACATTTTGAAAAAAAGAAACTTCCATGGCCAAGACAAAAATTTAACATTGATTAAAAAACTACTTTCCTTTAACGTTTTGTAAAAAGGAAACTCCCATGGCCAAGACAAAAATTTAACATTGATAAAAAAAACTACTTTCCTTTAATGTTTGGTTAAAAGGAAACTTCCATGGCCAAGACAACAATTTAACATTGATAAAAGCCATTAATCTGGTGTATTTTATAGTTTAATGGGTGATACCTGATTATGGGGTGTGATTGTTATTGTATTGGTCATGTTGTGAGGTAGACTTAGTCTCTACATGAATAGTTAGAATCTATTTGGATAAGAAACATTTTCTCCAACTAGTTGAATCCTACTTTGGTGTGTGGTTGAGATGTTTCCTCAATAGGTTGTTAGTCTATTTTAAGGTAAAATACGAATTATAAACATTTAACATTGGTTGTTTCTAATAGAACAAAAAACACAGTTTTTGGTGTGTGGAAACAATATCTACTCTATCATTTGTTTACACAGTATCAGAGTTTGTACAAACCTGGCACTCTCAAGAGAACACTGTGATCATGGCACTTCAACATTACTAATCCTCTGTAAATATAGGAGTAGTGTAGGAGGATAGATTGTTGTTGTAAATTACTAGTGTAGGAGAGTAGACTATTGTTGTAAATTATTTCTACAATGTGTTTGTACTAGTTTGTGAAATACAATTTGTTTTGTGGTGATATGTGATTTGTATATCGTTTGATAAGATCCATCTTGGGGGTGAGAGAGCATTGGTTGCAAATGGTGTATCCACTACTTGTAGAAGCTGTGAAAAATATGTGAGTTTCTCAATAGTTGATGGGCATTGCATGTTGGATCCAAATCTATGTTTGTTGTATATTGCACATTGGATTTGCGTACAATCATAGTAACCAGGTGAATTGTATTAGGAAGAGGTTGCAAGAGGTTGTTTAATGGGTGCATTGGGATTTCCATGTGCCTGTACCTAGGCTACGACTCGAGCCTAATCAATACCACATCCTAATTCAATGGTTTCTATATCAAGAAACTTTCATATATATTAGTAGTTGCAGATGCATAGTCTATGAGAGGCAAGGCATGAGAAGTATATAGAATGATGATTTGAGCATTGATGCTTATTAATATAAGACTTTTGCATATGGCGTGTTAGCAATATCATTGAAAATTCCATTAGTTTGGATTGGAGTATATCCCTATTGATGTCGTGTGCGACATGTACAACGATTTGTTGATGTAATTCTAGCATCAAATGGAGACATCTTGTGGTCCGAGCTACTACAATTGATATTGCAAGTACAATTTGCCTAGTGACAATAGATCTTTAAATTGAAAAGGTCGTCGAGTAGTAATGAAGAAGGTCATTTCTTACACATATTCAATTCTAGAGTGGAAGATAGATCTCCACTAACAAGTTTGGTTCTCAATTGTGAAGAGAAAAAAAAAGCCATTGGATTTGACACTAAGATACGTGAAGAGAAAACAAAAAGGCATTTGATTTGACCCTAAGATCTGCTCAAGATGAGTTGATTGGTGTTGATTATAAAACTGATTTGATAAGATCAAATTTCTTTTCTATTGGTTTCCATGCCATTTTTAACCATATTGAGGAGGAGTAGAGGAAATTCTTTGGAAATACATGGTGGCCATTGCAAGATAGCTATCTTGACGATTATGCGGAGAGTGTGCATGATGGAAGGTAATATATCGTTGAGTCACACTCCGTCAATGACCAAGAAAGGAGTTGTTTGCATGATATGAATGCATGTCAAATGAATGAATGTAGTGTACTATGAAGATGTGAAAGGATACCTGGTAGATATTATAAGGTGTGGTCGTGTAATGCCAAAATTTTGAGAAGCCTAAGCTATATTTGTATGATGTGTGATGTGTGAGAACTTAGGTTTCTCACCAAAATTGATGGTTACAGTTTTTTTGTAGAGAAATTTTCCTATAGGTCTGCAAAATCTACAGAGACTAAGTTTTCATACTTGCAAAGAGCATGGGAATCAGCTGAGAGGAAATATATGGAATCAATAATTCATTGGTGAATTTTTTTATGAATGTGAAATTGTTGTCGCTTCCATTGACAGATAGAGAAACAACTCATGTGGAGACTTCCATGGGTATATTCCCCTAATGATTGGAAGGTCTACCCTCAACATTTACATAATGACATGACATTTTCTAAGCCTGTTGCAAATAAAAAAACGATTATTTCTTAAAGTTATGGATTGATCTATGTTGGTGCCTCTAGCTTGCAGTTGATAGCCAAACATAGCGCATGGATGTAATGTATTGTTGTAAGATAATCAGCTTTGAGGCGAGTGCCTCCATTGATGACTAATGGAAGTCATAGCTGATAGGTCGCCCAAGAAAGAGGTCGCAATTACCATCTAGGCATGAACCTATTGAAATTGTGAGATCATGGTTCAAGTGGGTAAGTTGTTGCACCAACATGGTCCATAGTATTCTTACTACTATTCATGATTATCTTCGATTCATGGTTATCTCCATGTGGATGATGTGATGGATTGGGAGATGAGGATTATTTTATTGGGATTGGGGTAAACCCTAAGAAGTCTAGAACTAAATCTGCAATAATAATAAAATAAGGAATAATACTCCAAGAAGATCGATGGTGTCTAAAGATGTCGTTTTAGCACTTAAGCACAATGCATTATGATCAAAACATCGCAATGCATCATTGAATTCATCATTCCGTACATTCTACACACACCGACCCAAGGGGTCCTTTATTTATAGTCTTTTGATCTAACCAATTTCCTTGAAATAAGGAAGATTTGGTCCAAAAATAACAGTCAGTGGTTGTAAAGGTTTTTGGAAAACCCACCTTGTCTCGTCAACTAGTTGACTTATCCAGATTATGCAGAGAATGAAATGAAGGCATAGATATAACAACCATACAGACAAAGATATTGCAAGAAACACAAAGATACAATAATACACAATTTCTATTAATGAACATAATGTATATGAACTGTAAAAAATGCAGAGCGAAATGAACTCGCTAGAATGATGGTAGCTTATCTCTAAGAAGATATGTGTTCGCTACGCGCAATCACAAGCGGATGTGTTTACAATAAGGCTCGAAAGGATTTTTTAACCTAAAGCATTAATGAGAAAACCCTAACCCCAGAAGATCAAATGTCAAAATGTTTGTAGGCCTCGATGTAACCCCCGAAAATGAAATGCCAATAGATTTGCGGGCCTCAATGGGAGTAGTTGATACATCAACTTCCCGAGGGCTTAACTTTTGCATAAGATCTCTGTTTGAGGTGCTCAATATACCGTCAAAAAGGTCTAGCCGAGGATTACATATTAAGAGTAGCCTAGTAGATAGAAAATGTCATTTAGACCCTCAAAATGACCCTCGAAGTTCAAGACCCAAAAAATCATAGAAACGCTGCCAAGGTGGAAAACTGTGTTTTGAGCCAATGGAATAGGTGGGTGGCCATTGATATCCACTTGGATCATTGATTTTCCTAGTCAACATGGCCATCTAGTCGTCCAACACGTAGTTGATTGCTCAATTGATCGATCCATCGATCGATTGTCTCCCTCTACTAGTCAACTACTCAATCCATTGTTTCCGGTGATTAGTCGATGACCTTAACAGCTGTCTCCAATGGTCAATCGATCAGTCGACCATGTGTCTCCATTAGAGGTGTGATGAACCATTAAAACGTGAGGTTTCAACACCCCATCAAGACACACTTATGTAGAGGTGTGATGAACCATCATAACCTAGGGTTCAACACCCCCATCAACCGCGTAGATATAGCACACAATATTCCATTGCATGCGAATTCCGAGGAATTTCTGTTTGGATATAGCACATAGTTTGTCATGATTAATTTTTTATTACATACAAACAAAAAAATGTTTTATTAAATATGGTCCACCTAATACTAATAATATCTATGGTTTTTTCTTATCCGAATAGAGTCACCACCAACCAATAAGATAGTAANATATAGCACATAGTTTGTCATGATTAATTTTTTATTACATACAAACAAAAAAATGTTTTATTAAATATGGTCCACCTAATACTAATAATATCTATGGTTTTTTCTTATCCGAATAGAGTCACCACCAACCAATAAGATAGTAACACGATTAAAGTATATGCGGCTTTAAGGATGACGTGTATGATGACTAGCCTAGTGACGGGCGTTTCCTTGACACAGAATAAACAAACGTTGATGACGTCATCATGATAAGGAATCAAATCCCTCGTTTCAGTAAATCAAAGCTGTTTTGTTTGTAATACATACAAACAAAAAAGGTCTTATTAAATATGATCCACCTAATACTAATAATATCTATGGTTTTTTCTTATCCGAATAGAGTCACCACCAACCAATAAGATAGTAATACGTTTGAAGCATCGGTAGCTTTAAGCATGACGTGTATGATGACTAGACTAGTGACGGAATTTGCCTGGACACAGTATAAACAAACACTGATGACGTCATCACGATAACGAATAAAATCCCTCGTTTCAGTGAATCAAAGCTGTTTTCCTCTGGTCAGCGCACATGGATTTATCCAAAATAACATAAAAAATGAAAGACACGTGTGGCTCAATCGCTTTTAAGTAGTTTAATGTTGATCCCTTATCCGAGAAGACAGATTGCTGTTATTTTTAATAATCCGAAGAGCAAATTGCATGGATCATCCCATATGTTTCTTATATTGGCACGCCATATTTCGAAGTTTCGGTTACAAATCCATATGGGTATATAGCTTACCTCGGACAATGGAAACCAAAATCGAATTGAAGGATTAAGCAGATTGTGGCGGGCACGAAGTTATGAGAAATACTACGGTACCTTCTGATACGAGGACTCTTTCAGTGTGGAAGACACCAGCTCCATATGTGCGGTGCGGAGCTGCTTTCATTATCGCTTCGACAGCCTTTCTTTTAATCTTTCTGATTTGCTCCGTGATGAAAAGCTCTCACAATCGTCAGTCAGAAGAAACTAACATAAAATCAGTGCAGCGTAGGGAATCAAATATTTGTTCAGATGAGAAGGACGAAAAATTAGTTGTGATTATGGCCGGTGATGCCATGCCTTCCTTTGTCGCTACGCCATCCTCTCTCTCGAAATGAGGGTGCAAGGAGATTGTGCATACAGAATACTTTGACTTTGAATTGTAATGTTGTGAAACAAGAATTTTGGTTCTCTATATAAAGTTGAAGTTAGATGTTTTCATTATTTGATTATAAGAGAAAGGAAAGGGTGTGATTGTTATTAGGCATGGAGGAATTATAGTCATGGATAATTCATTGATTTCATATTAATTTGTCTTTTGACTAAAAATGTTTGGATAATCTCTATTGTTGGAACTAGAGAACTAAAAATATTGATTTGTATATAATAAAAAATTACCATATATGTCACCATCTGATTGGATAAGAGATTGGAGGTCTTATTGTGAACTTCATTATTCTCAATGTTTTATATGTTAACATATCCAAAGTTTTTGATTATCTATGGTCTTTCTGAATTTTTACTATTTTTTTGAAATGTTTAGATATCGAAAGTTTTGAGCATCGTGAATCAGTTTTTTATTAGTTGACTTCATATTAGTTTGTCCTTTGACTAATTTTTTTTTTGCATAGTCTCTATTGTTTGAACTATTGTTATTATTATTTTATATTATTATAAAACAATATAGTAATTATTTTGCGTACGTAACATACCTACCAAACTGCATTCTTTCTTAAATGGTTACACAATGCGAGGCCCTTCGACGGTCCTGGCAGACTTAAATGTTTATCTAACAGGCCTCACAGCCTTAAATGTTTACTTAACAGGCCTGTTACAATACATTTTCCTCCGATTTCTTTTATGCAATGTTCTCTACAGTGAATATGGGCAATATTGTTCTTCAACGACATTATTGGTTCATTGGTTGGTGCTTGCTTGTTGCTTGTTCATTGGTTTCTTGCTTTTCTGTTGTTGTTGCTCTTGTTTCCCTGTTGGTCTTGTTGCAGTTTGCACGCTTGCGATTCTACAACCGCGATTGGAATTGTGCTTCTGTCGTTCCTCGTTCACGGGTGGGTTTCGGTACCATGTTTAGCTCCCTATTTGTTGTTTTTTGTTTTATATTTGTAGTTTGCAAGTGAGAAATTTCAATACTGGAGATGCCTGAGTCAAAATCCTCTTGCAGAACAACTTTGTATATGAGGAGAAAATACGATTTCTTTTTTTTGTATGTCACTGTGGCTATGATGGATGTCGATTTTGTGTCAAACATTGGCGATCGGGAATGAGATGAAGATGGAGGTGGTTTCTATGTCGAGCATTGGCGATTAGGAACGAGACAAAGACACCAATATAGTCATGCTTCTCTGGTCGTGGTAGTCACATACAAAGATGGGCTGCAAGAGGATTTTGATCGCTCCCAGTATTGAAAAATACCAACCGTGCAAACTGCAACTTTATTATTTTTTTACATAGTGGGAAGCCTTTGGACGGTCCTCACATCCTTAAATGTTTACCTATCTGGCCTCACAACCTGAAATGTTTTCTTAACGGGTGTGTTACAATACATTTTCCTCTGATTTGTTGATACAATCTTGTGTGTAGTGAATTTGGTCAATATTGTTCTTCACTGACAATATCGGTTGAATGGTTGATGCTTTCTTGTTGGTTCACTAAATGTTGCCTGTTGTTGTTTGATTCAAATTTGTAGAGTTGAGGTCCTACAACTGTAGTTGGGACTTTTGGTGCTTGTTCAGTGGTTTGTTGTTTGTTGCTTTCTCTTGTTTTCTTCAACTTTGCAAGGTTGGGGTCCTGTGTCTGCAGTTGGACTTGTTGTTGCAGTTTGTAGGCAAGGGGTTGTGCTTCTTTCCTTCCCCATTCACCGACATTATTGGTTCACTGGTTGATGCTTCCTCGTTGCTTGTTAACTGGTTTCTTGTCTTCTTGTTTTTGTTTCTCTTATTTTCCTTTTGCTCTTATTGTAGTTTGCATGTTTGGGATTCTGCAACCATGATTGGAACTGCACTTCTGTCGTTCCCCATTGATGGGTGAGTTTCGTTGCTAGGTTTATGTTTGTATTCATTGTTTTTTGTTTTCTATTTCCAGTTTGCTAGTGAAAAATTTAAATACTGGAGATGCCTAGGTCAAAATCCTCTTGCAGAACATCTTCGTATGTGAAGAGAAAATTTGATTTCCTTTTTTATATGTCACTGGGTGTTATGGAGGTGGTTTCTGAGTAGTCACATACACATATGTTCTGCAAGAGGATTTTGATCCCTCCTAGTATTGAAAATTCTTATTTGCAAACTGGGAAAAACACACACACACACACACACACAAGGAATAAGGATGCAACCATGGTAGTGAAACTTACCCGTGAATGGGGAGCAACAAAAGTGCAGTTCCAATTACTAATACATAATTCCAACTATGCAAACTGCAACTTTCTTAAATGTTGACACAGTGGGAGGCCTTTGCATGGTCCTCAGTCTTAAATGTTTACCTGGTAGACCTCACAGCCTGGAATGTTTGCTTAATAAGTGTGTTATAATATATTCCTCCGGCTTTTTTATACAATCTTGTGTGCAGTATATTTGGGAAATATTGTCTTCGTACTTGTTCACTGGTTTGTTGTTTGCCTCTTTCTCTTGTTTTCTTCAACTTTGTAGGGTTGGGGTCTTGCATCCGTAGTTGGATAGGTTGTTGTGGCTTGCAGGCCAGGTGTTGTGCTTTTGTCCTTTCCCATTCACCGGTGGGTCTTGGTGTTGTGGTTTCATTCCTGTTCGTTGGTTGTTGTTTACTATTTCTAGTTTACAAGTAAGAATTTTTAATACTGGGAATGCCTGAGCCAAAATCCTCTTGCAGAACATATTTCATATGTGACTACTACGACTAGAGAAAGATGAGTGTGGCGTTGTCCTGGTGTTGTTCTTGAGGTCGTTGTTCCCCAGAGATCCCACCTCTGTTGCAACCATGGTGACATGGAAAAGGTTGAAAAATCTATGACAAGTGCATTCAGAAGAATACGTGAAGAACATGAAAGAAAGCATATTGATACTATGCAAACAATATGTGTAATTGGAAATGCATTGTTTACTCTTCAAAAAATCTCTTCTCAAAAAACAGGCGACGTTGCACTTTCCCTGCCCCTGGACTGTGGTTCAAGGAAATGTGTCTTCACAAACACATATCCACTTGAGAAACGAAAATTGGAAAATGGTTTTAGAGTTGGGCCACCAAAAAATATTGTTAAGATATAATAATATGAAATTTTTTGCAATAGATATAAACAACATCTCTTTTGACTTGAATCATAGTTTGTCGAGATCCAACTATATTCATAGATGAGAATGTTTTTCCCATAGTTAATGTGTTTATATGGCTTCATAATTATGAGACTAAGTGTTGTTCGGTGAGGGATAAAGTTCTTATCTCCCTTTCTTTTTCCTCTTTTATACTTGCCCGTTGTTTCTATGCTTGCGGGTTCCCGAGGTGGAAAACTGAAAAATCCTCATCTCCATCTATATATTCACATCATGAGTCCGATCGACCACCGTTCGTCTACATACTTAGCCAATTTTATGAACGTGGGTTCGCAGATAGGCACTATCGAACTCTGGTGCACTGTGTTTGGGGTATACATCTTGCACCCAAAACTTCGGTGATCTACAATTCGACCCCAGACTCCTCGAACTTGCAAGCCTGACTCTACCTACGATACACGAAGAAGATGAAAGAAATCATATTGATACTATGAAAATGATACATGCACTTGGAAATGCATTGCTTACTCTTCAAAAAGTCTCTGCTCAAAAAACAATTGATGTTGCACTTTCCCTGGCCCTGGACTGTGGTTCAAGGAAATGTGTCTTCACAAACACATCTCCAATTGAGAAATGCAATTTGGAACATGGTTTTATAGTTGAGCCACCAAAAAATACTGTTAAGATATAATAATATGAAATTTTTTGCAATAGATATAAACAACATCTCTTTTGACTTGAGCCAGAGTTTGTTGAGCTCCAACTATATTTCATGGCTGAGAATGTTTTTTCCATAGTTAATTTGTTTATATGTCTTCATAATTATGAGACTAAGTGTTTTTGTGTGAGGGATAAATTTCTTATCTCCCTTTCTTTTTCCTCTTCTATACTTTCTCGTTGTTTATGTGCTCATGGGTTCCCGGGGTGGAGAACTGAAAAATCCTCATCTACATCTATCTCTTCACATAATGAGTTCAATCGACCACTGTTCATTTGCATACTTAGCCCATTTTATGAACGTGGGTTTGCGGATAGGTGCTTTCGAACTCTGGTGCCTCATGTTTGGGGTATAAATCTTACACCCAAAACTTCGATGATATACAATTCGACCCTAGACTCCTCAAACTCGCAAGCCTGAATCTACCTATGATTACTCCATCTAACTGACCCGCCTTTCCATACGTAGTTGAGTCTTCAAAGTTTCGTGGGTTTACAGATTCCTAGGTTCACAAAAGTTTAAAATCATTTTTCGCTCTCCTCCATCCCCGCCACCTTCTGCCCTTCCCAATGCACATTAATTATTATTTTAATAGTGACAAATCACCAGACAGGCTCAAAAATATTTTCATTAATAAGCGGAAAGCTCGAGGACATATCCCATTAAAATGCATTAATGAGCGAATATTATGGGATTTGATGATTTTTTTGCATCCATCTTGAAATGGAAAAAAAATTGTTGGTTATTTTAGTTTTCTTAAGGCATCATCATAGTAAGAGTGCAATATTGTACTACCCCACTATCATCCACAAATGTGTCATGTCATTTGAGAATATGCTTGCATATGGAAATGTTAACTCATATTATTAGTGACTATTCAACACACATATTCGAAAAGATTGGCATTAATAGGAGAAAAGATTGAGGATATCTTCCATTAAAACGAAATAAACCAAGATTTATGAAATATTATACTATCATCCTTCATCGTTCATTTTAAATACTTATTCCCATTTCCCTCTATCATCGAAAACTTGGGCTTTAAGGTGCCTTCGTTGTAATGTTCCTGGTCATCCACATGTGAGACAACTTAGAGATTCCATTCGGGCCCAATTGAAAGACGAGGGAATGGTTTTATGTGACATCAGCTTTGAGCAAAAAAAATCTTGTCAGCCAACAAAAACTTAGACACAAAAAATTCAAGTATCTTATGATTGGTATTCTCCCTGTATTCAATGCTTTGGTTGGTTGAAAGGATTGCCTGAAGGTTTGTATTTTGACCTTCTTTGTTCTATTACTAGAAATTGGAAGGGACTTTCAAGTCACCTGCACAATGCTCCTTTGTTGAAGTATATATCTTCTTCCAACAAACGAGATTTGACATGTGTATCAAATCTCGCAGACCACAGAAGAATTTATCTTTCATCAGAGGAGTCACACATATCGTGTCTTGCAAAATGGTCTGGAATATTCAGAAATGATGCCAAATATTACTCCATGCCCAAATATAATCAGAAGGAAAATATAAATTTCGTTCCTCACGAATGTGAGAAACTGTATGGGTGGTTGAATCAACATCCTAAAATTATAGAAGTTTATATTTCAAAGTTTGTTGAGTGAATTCTGGGTGTGGTAATAGACTTAACATAAAGTCATATTCTTTGTCAAAGTTGGTTCTCCGACCTTTGGATGTAGTAATATACTCCACATACAATCAACTTTCTATCGGTACCGCACATTGTTTTCACTATTCTAATGCATATGATTGCATCTGGGTCAAAGAGCTTGCCACTCTTTCCAAGAATACTCTCTTGGTAGTTGAAGGTGGGTATATAACCAGGGAACAAGGCTCTCAAATTTTTTTGATGCCTGCATCGACATGTAATTGGGAAAAGTTAATGAGAAGGAATTCTGGATTATGGACTTTGCAACACTTTCTGAATATTACTTTATACTACCACCTTCTATAATAACTTTGACGTGTTCAGGTAATGATTTGGTTTCTGAAGATCACCTTTTAGTACCCCCTTCATGTAATCATTTTTTTTCGTTCTTTAGAAGAGACCTTGATGTAGTAGGATATTCCAGAGCTTTTTCCACTGAATATCAATCTTCCTTCTATTTCCCTTGCTTGAATAAGAAAAATGCATTTCTTTTGTTGCAGTAGATCCGATATTTGAAAAAAAATGGAAATTACTCGATGCTAGAAGTATTGCCTTGTCTGGATCAAATAAATCACCATGGCCTCGCCGCAAGAACCTCTCGAGTTGTTCATCAAGATCACAGATCGATAAGGACATAGTGCCTTCCTGGTCATAGAGTTCTTCCATCACCATCTTGCATTTGCACAGGTACTTTTATTGCCACATTCTTTCTTTTTCTTGGTTGTGGATCCTTCTATCCCAACCAACATGATGGAAATAAACTAGCTCTAGGGAATTTGATTACTTCTGGGGATCTGAGTTGACTATATATTAGTTTTGGTTAACTTAAAAAGGTTTATGTGTGCAACCTAATGTTATACATAGAAAACACAATTTATTATTTCTTAAAATATAAAACAATGTATTTTTTTAACACATGGTTGTTCAAAAATTTTCAGGCGTTGTTTCAGATTCACTTTCTTCAAGGATGTTAATTAATTACACAATTAATATTTCTTGTGCCAATGAAATCATGCCATCGTCGACTATGGAAATCACATTAACACTGCAATGCCAGATAATAGATGTCTGACATGTACCTAATGTCGAGGTCATCATCAGATACCCAACCTCCAAAGATTTATGGACTCACAACAACATTGTAATTGTCGTGACAAAGCAATACTAAATTCGATGCTCTTTATAGGTTTGACAATCCTGTAGTCAAAGTGCTTTGATAATGAGAATCCTTCTTGTTCACCACATTACCGCCTTACAGTCAATGGCACTATTCCCATTTCCACCTCTAGTGTCGATGTCTGAAGTTGAAGCTATCTAGAGCCTAGAGTCACTACCAGTGTGGATGCTTGAAGCTGAAGCTACCTGGAGCCTAGGGTCACAGATTTTTGCACTTGAAATTAGTACCAGTACTGATCGCAATTTGATTGTATGTCGAGTCTGTTACTACATCCATAGGTCTCTCAATAATATTTGAGATAGAAGTTGGTTGTTTGTCAAGTCTGTTACAACTTTTTCATAAAAGGTTCTGTAATTTTAGAATGTTGATTCAAACATGCATATAGTTTCTCACCTTCGTGAGGTTCCAAATTTATAATTTTCTTCTGAGTGTATTCAGGCATGGATTAATATTTGGTGTCACTTTCAAATATTCCAGACCATTTTGTGAGCCACGATGTCTACCACCCCTATGACGAAAGATATATTCTGGTGTGATCTGCAACATTTGATACACTTGCCAAATTTGTGTTGCTGGAAGAAGCTATATACTTTAAAAGAGGATCATTTTGCAGGTGATTTGAACGTTGCTTCCAATTTACAACAATAAAATAAATAAATTCAACATACAAATCTTCAGGCAGGCCTTTCAACCATACAGATCATCGAATACACGAAGAATACCACTCACAACATACTTGATTTTTTTTGTCTCATCTTTTGTTGGCTAACATGATTTCCCTCCCCCCCCAAGCTGACGTCACATAAAACTACTCCCTCATATTTGAATTGGGCCTGAATCACATCTTTAAGTTGTCTCATATGTTGATGACCAGGAACATTACAAGGAAGGCACCTTAAACCCCAAGGCACCTTAATAGAGAGAAATTAACACTTTGCAAAATATCGAATGTTGAATAAAAATCCAATGCAGGGAGGCCATATCTAGAAGAGACAAACTATTCAATAAGTTGGGATGGATCTATCTCACAGCACCAATGAAGTCCAAGACCCGAAATTGATATTCAATTTGTTGTTTTTAACCAGGCAAGCGTTTGATGATCAAGTTGAAATCTATAAAATATTGTCTACAGGCTTGATTCTTATATATNTTTCCGCGGGAGCCCCAATCACAGTCATTATGGAAAACACATTTAAATTTCAGAGAATATATGTTAAACTATTTCAAGACAACTATTTGGGAAATAATCTCAGTTGTATTTTGTAACCCAGTTTATCTGAATATAAAATATTTGAGGTTTTTGTATGGTGTTTTCCAATGTCTGGTATTGTTTTTTAATTTTATTTTGTATTTTTTTTTATAAAATTGACTCATTTTCCTATACAACTATTGATAGATGAATTCAGCCTCTCTCTAGAATAATTCAATACACTCTTTTATCCGTGTTTAACATGCACAACAAACTTTTTTTTCTGCTACCCAACACTTCAATTTAAATAAAAGATACTATATTCGCTCCTTACATTTTACATGGAAGAATAATTTGTCATAGGACATAATTATGTGGTGCCCACCCTATTCTTAAGAAAGAAATGGGTGGAATTTTCCTACTTTCATTATTCGGGGTCCCGTAAATAGAATGAATTAATGACTCTATTTCAACAACGCAACTCAGGTGTTGACGTCATGTTCCTGTTCAATATTGTGCATATATTATAGCCTCTTCTATTTGATAATATCCTTTCATATATATATACACGTCATATGTGTATATATATATATATATTTATTTATTTTTTATTTTTTTTCTTTCTATTGCTTATGGGTATCAACGAAAATTGCAAACTGAAAAACACCATGCAAATTGGAAGATGCTTTACATTTGGACCACAGATAATCTATTAAAATATATTGATATGAATACTATTGGAATAAATATAAACAAATTCTCTTTAAACTTGAAGTTGTCTTTGTCGACCCCCAAGTATATTACATAGCTGAGACTAAATTCTTGTTTCTCCCTTTGTTTACCCTTCTCTATAATTACCCGTTTTTACCTTGTCTTCATCCCCTCTATTATCCCTTTGTGGTTCTATATTTAGTCACATTTCTATGATCATAGCTTCCCGGGTTGGAGGATTGGCAGATGGTCATCTTCATCTATATCTTCACATCATGAGCCCGACCGACCGCGATCCCTTTCAATACTTAGCCAATTATCTGACCATCAGGTCTCAGGTTAGTGCTATCGAACACTTATGCCCCCTATTCCTTCATATACATCTTGCACCCAAAAAATTATGTGATCTACAATTTATTATTTTACTAGTGAGATCTCACGAGGGGTTCAAAAAGATTGGCATTAATAAACGAACAATATATGTTGCTCTGTGAGATACTTACCCCGTTTTCCTTTTTCTTCTTCCCATATATTATCCCTTTTTGGTTATATACTTAGTCTCCTTTCTATGATCATGGGTTATTGGATTCGAATACTGATAGATCTTCATCTCCATCTATATCCTGACATGATGAGTTCGAATGATTGTCGTTCCTTTCCATACTTAGTCAATTTTATGGCTGTGATTTCCGGGGTTGGCGTTATCGAACTCTGCTGCTACCTGTTCCATGATATATATCTTTCACTCAAGACTTCCGTGATCTACAATTCCATCCCAGACTCCTAAAACTCGCAAGATTCACTCTATCCGGGTTCACAAAAGTTTCAAAGCATCTATCGTTGCTTTCCATCCCCACTACCTTCACACCCTTCCCAATGCACATTAATTATGGTTTTATTAGAGACAACTGAACACACTGGTATGAAACAATTCGCATTAACAAGCAAAAAAACCTGAGGATATCTCCCATTAACACGCATTAAACCTCCATTTATAGTACTAAGAACGACCGTTGTTCCTTTCCATACTTAGCTAAAATTTTCCACCTGTTCCGTGATATACATCTTGCACCCAAAAATTTTGTGATCTACAATTCCACCACGGGCTTCTCCAACTCACAAGCTTCACTTTACCCGGGTTCATAAAAAATTTCAAACCATTTATGGCTCCCTTCCATCCCTGCCACATTCACACCCTTCCCAATGCACATTAATTATTCTTGCCTCTAGATTGCACTTCCATTGTTCTGTGACCTACAAACAACACCCAGACCTTCACGATATACAAATTGATTGCCAAACTGCCACATCCTCTCCTCTTCCATGTTACACATTATGAATTCAAATGTTTTGAGTGATACAATACTCTCATCAGGGACACACGTGGTCTGGGGAAATATTGTCACCCTATTTTGGATCCTCGGGTTGGCGGGTTCATAAAATATCCAACTCCTAGTCACTATTTTGTGTGTTGGCCACCTTCATACTTATTTCCAAATATGAAACAACAAAGGTTTAATGCTAAGAGTTCATCATGCAACAACCATAAATATCGTCAGTAATAAGAAAAATCCTTGAGGAGACAGTCACATTGACTATCCCTACACAACTTGTCCAGAAACATGCATAAAAGATCTTTCCAGGTAATGGGAAAGCTATCACAAATTTCAATATATTAGTGAAAACAAGTTCGGGCTATCGTTTCCCTATTCCATACTTAAACACTTTTTCGATTGCGGGTTCCCAGACTGACGAGCTCAAAATTGTGTTTCGAATCTTCCACGACTTGCAAATAGTACTCGGAGTTCCATGATATATAATTTGTCCACTGGAATGCCTCGTGATGAAGTGGACCATCCATCGTTCCTTTCAAAACTTAGCCGCAAGTTGGCGATATGTTCATGATATGGTACATTTCCATGGCTGCACATTCTACAACCACTGTGTATCGAGTCTGATTGACTGTTTCCCTGTTCCATACATAGACAGTTTTTCGATTGTGGGTTCTTGGACTGGTGGGCTCAAGATTGTGTTTCCAATGTTCTTTGAGTAGCAAACAATACCCAGAGTTCTGTGATATACAATTTGTTCGCAAGAATGCACCATCATTCCCTCTTTCGTGTTACGCGTTCTGCGGTCAACGCTTCCAAGAAATACAATTTGACCCTTGGGCCGTTGCCTCTGCTGGTTTTATATTGTAACCCTATTTTGAATCCCAACCAACCGCTTTTGATAATTATCCATTCCTTAATTGTTGTTCCTTATCCCCACCACCTTCGTACTTATTTCTGGATATGCAATTAGTAATCTTTAATGTTAACACTGCGCCATGAAGGAACCTTAAACATTACCATTAATGAGAGAAAGGATCGAGGAGATCTCCCACACTTATACGATATACAAATTGATCATCGTACTCCCACATCATCCCCTCTTTTGTGTTACACATTTTGCACTCAAAATTTCCGAGACATACAATTTTACCCTCGAGAAATCACATCTCTTGGGGAACCATTGTGACCCTAGTTTGAATCTCGTCCGACTATGTTCCATACTTTCCCATTTCATGGAATCTCTTTCGTGGATCCTCGAGTTGGTGGGTTCACGAAATCTCCAATTCTTGGTCGTTGTTTACTGTGCTCCCCACCTTCTCACTTCTTTCAAAGTATCAAACGACCAAGGTTTAATGCTAACATTTCATCATGCCAAAATTGTGTAGAACAACATTAAAAAGCAAAACACTTGAAGAGACAGTCACATTAACTATCGCTACAGAAATTTCCTAGGAAAAACGAGTTTGTCCTACCGTTTCCCTATCCATACTTAAGCCACTTTTTTTATTGTGGGTTCCTAGAAACGTATGCTCATGATTGCGCTTCCATTGTTCTGTGGCCTGCAAACAACACCCGGAGTTCTTCAATATACAAATTGACCTCTAGACTGTCCCATCTTTCCCTCTTCCGTGTTATGAATTTTTCACTCAAAAATGTCTGAGACATACAATTTGATCCTCGACCCCTCACCTCTAATGGTTGTACCTTGTAACCCTATTTTTAAGCTCGATCGACCACTTTTGATAATTAGCCACTTCTTAATTGTTCTTTCCTGTCCCCACGACCTTCATACTTCCTTCTAAATATGCAATTAGTAACCTTTGATGCTAACAACTCATCATGTAGAAACTATCAAAATTGTTATTAATGAGAGAAATTCTCGAGGAGATCTCCCATTAATACACATTAAAATAAGATATGCAGAGATTTATATTATCCCTTCCAATTATTCATCTCAAATAGCATGGAATGTCTTTCATGGGTCATCACGTTGGCACCTTCACCAAATCTCCAATCGTTAATTTCTCTTCGTCGTACCTGCCATCTTCACACTTCTAGGTATGCAATTACTAGTCTTTAATGATAACAGTGCATCATGCAACAACTGTCGAGATTGTCATTAATGAGAAAAAGGCTTGAGGAGATATCCTATTCACATGCATTGGACCAAGATTTGTGGAGGGTTATATTATCCCTTCCAACTCTTCATTTCAAACATTGTTTGGAGAAAAAGAGCATTATCATAAACTTATGGTAACATCTCGACAATAGTTCTATGGAGATACAATCAATATATTTAGATGTGAGGACTAGAACTTCCAGTGGTCTAGGGAATACTCTTACTATTCATCCCATTCCACCCAGAATGAAGTGATTTGGACCTCTGGAATCGCTCATGCAGGCTACATCCCTAAGCTTTTTCACTATAAGGAGTTCATCTCTTGGTGTGCCGAAAAATATAATTCAAGCCAAATAATTATTCAACTATGCGAACATTCTCCTATTTATTTGTCACCTCAGGTATTTTGTAAGATGTTAATATTGTTGGAGACAACATTGACCTTTAGAGGAAAATACTACAAGAAGTTCCTATAAAAACATTACAATGGTTTGTACCTCTTACCCAAGTTCCTCAAAGACCCGACAACAGTTCCTGAAGATATTACAAAGTTGTACGTCAGTTCCTTTAGAAATCCATTACGAGAAATTTCTTAGTTGTTTACAAGAATAATGGGACAGTAATCCATGACAAGCATTTCTCGCATAGTTCTTTATATTTTGTATTTCACAGTCAAGGTACAATCCATTTTTGATTGGGGGAAGCTAATTTCCATTGAAATATGTTCCCAATTGTCACTGTTCAAAGAAGAGAATAAATTTTACATGTCATCCTACATTTTTGCGATAGCACATTGCTATCTATTTCCAAAACTGTCTTTGTCCAAGAACATAGACTATGAATTTGACCCACTAACATTTTGGTACTAGGCCTTGTGGAGGCACAAGGTCTCCCATTGTTTTTATGAGGTTTTTAATGAATTTTTCTCGGTTTTCAAAGATTTATTGTTAGGAAAGGATGCTCCCCGCATGTATGGCGAGGAAACCAAGTTTTTGGATAGGAAGGGGACACTTGAACAAAAGGAAAATTATAGTGTAATAATGATATTTGGTTCTAAGGAAAATCCTTCTTTCCTTCCATGTCACATCACAGACAAGATGTTTGTTACAGAAATAGCAAGGTAATACAACTACTGGTTGCATTTTTTCCATGGCAGGAGAAAAAAAATGTTAACTCCTCTGCCCTAGAAAGTCAAGGGCTTTGTGTTCAGAAATGTAAACAACATTGATGAATTCACAGGCCATTTCAAGAACTTGAACCTAAACTATGCTGAAAGGATAAGAGGGTTCAACCCTAATGTCATTTTTCGAGAACATTTACTAGCAGTTGGATTTAGGAGATATTTTATCCATACACTCCTTACCAAAGACATATACAGTGACAGAAACACTCCTACTCCTAACGATGTCAACGTAGAGACATTGCAAAGCACAACTAATTGTACAGACAATAGGGAAAAGGCTCTGGTGAGAAGAGTGTCTAGTTCTCGACCAACACTCCCAAGAGCACAACATCATAGAGCATAGCTTCAACGGCCCACACCACTAAGAAAGAAACCCAGAAATATTCAAACGAAGGAGGATATAAGAACCCTCCTCACGCAAAAAAATGATATTTCTCACAAGCTTCCTGTGACGAAGAAGAGAAAAAACATTGTAGGGTAGGGGGATGAGCCTGAAACTGAAAGTGAGAACATGCAACTTGAAATTGTTATGAATGATGTCTTTCACAAAGTTGACCAGGCCTCAGACGTGATGCACCATACTTCAAAAATGAAAATAGCTAATACTGACATTTTTTATGAAGATGAATCCTTCATATTCCAGAGCATTGTTTTTGACAACCAATCTAAAAATTTAATTATTGAAAAGAGAGATGTAACAAATAAGAAAGGGAAATCGTGTTCAGAGATTAACCTTAGGAAAATGCATTCCTCCCAAATATATCAATTTCACCGAGAAACCGCAGATGCTCTTGATAATTCCGTTGTAGGAATTGAAGCGGAGAATGCCAAACTGAATGAGCGAATCAAGGAATTGTAGGAAGCTTTGATTCCTACCCCATGGTTTTCCAGTCCTTTAGAAAAAACATGTCTGCCACCCCTGCAGTCAAGTTAAAAGGATCCTCCAGCCTCCTCACATCCTATAGAGGCTACGTAGACAATAATATCAAGAAAACAATGGATCTAATTACTGAATCCTGGGAAACATCACAAAATATAGCTTCCTTCCGAACGAGGGAAAATGATTTGCACGAACATTTGCAGGAGGATTTAAAAAATGAAGAATGTTTCTATCAAAAGATGGTGATCCCTTTTGGGAACCATGTCAACAACATATCATATCTGAGAAGAAGAAAAGAATATATCCCCTCCCCAAACCAAATCAAACAATTAAAAGCATGCTGGAAAGAGAATGTTAAGAACCTACACCTCATTGTCAAATCATGTGAACAAGACATATCAGAGAAAGAAGAATTATTCACAAACTTGACCCAAATAGACTTAACCGGAAGTATCAACGAGGTTCACGACCCAAACTTAATCCACAACTCCTTGTCCTTAACCAAGCAAGCCTTCAATGAACAAGTCGATATTTTAAAGGGGTTGTATTTAGAAAAGTTTTACGACATCCTTGAATATGGTCAAGATGACGTCGAGAACTGGCTAGTGGACCATTTGGCACATAATGAAGAAATTGAGCAGGCTCTGCATAGTATTTCTATCGATCTAAGGAAATTAGAAAATGATCTTTTGAACATAGAAATCCAGGATAAAATCAACGTAGCCCCCATGAGAAGCTACATTGAAGAATGGCTCCAAAGGAGAATGGATAGGCTCACCAACGAAGGGAAACAACCGATTGGCATGATTCCAGTGGTCGTTGATGAGAGAAACAAAAAGGCACCAACTCATAGTAAGTTTATACAGATCACATCTTGCTTTCTTTATCAATCCAGTTATTCTACTTCTTTAAATAGAAATCTCTAACCAAATACAGATAACTTCCAATTTCTTCTTTTCAGGTCTTCCTCTCTACCGTCGTGCATTGATTCTTTCTACAGTCCTATTTCTTGTACTTATTTATTTTATGGTCCGCGGGATCCCCAATCCCATTCTATATGACAAACACATTTAAATTTCTAGATATATGTAACAGATTCCATAAATATGTAACAAACATCATTAATTTTTTATTAATTTCAAAGAAAACTAATTCAGGAACAATTTCGACAGTGCTTTCAGAATGCTAAATTAGTTCTCTTTATGCATATCAATCATCTTCTTTTGTTTTAATGTGCTCATAATTTTTTTTCTTCAAGTATGTTGGATGCCAGGAAATTGTGTTTATTATATTTGAATGTTTAATGTGTGTGATTCTTGGTCCTTTTTCCCAGGAGCCTTTATTTCAAAAAAAAAGAAAAAAACTACTACTATCCTTTTTTATTGGTTCAAGTCATTACGACGGAAATTTTCTAAGTCCCATATTTGAATTATACACACCCCAGGAAAAAACTTAAAAATAAGTATCACATCTATAAAAACCACAGTAGGATTGACATCCTCATTCACATATTAACCCCATATTAATATAATATTATGATTAACTGTCACAGTGACATTCTCCTCAAGTCATCTACCAACCTGATGTCTTATGGATTGTGTGTGACACACTTCAATGAGTCAGATTATGCATGGATACCACCTGTAAGTCAAGTTGCTTCCCACATGTCTCTTCTTCTTTGGGACTCTATTTCTCCCTCAGTCCCACCATATTAGTGCATTTATTCCCATTCCAACCCGACAAGGACTACTCTGCCAAGGAACACTTGTTATAATAGTCATGTTGTGACATATACTTTTTCTTTAGATGATTAGATTGAGGAGGACTTTAGAATCTACATGGATGTGAGAGATTTTATCCAACTGGTTTGTCATTGAGATGATTCTTCAATAAGTTGTTAGTGTAACTTGATGTATAAATATTTATCCACAAAACGTAGTTTTCAGTGTGGAAACAATATTATATACTTTCTGATTTGTTTACATAGTAGAACACAAAATGGAAGAATGTGGTATCCTATCTCTAAAAACAAAGAGATGTTGTCTATGCTTCATTCGCAACAAGCTTTATAATAAGATAGAGTGAGAGGAGAACAATTCCCTTGATGGATGTGGGATAAATTGGACTAAGTTTATAAAATGCCATAGAAATGTAAAACACTAGCTCACTACTACTCTAGCATGAGTGCAATTGACTGTGGAGTTCTAATGGGATCTAGTGCACTAACACTATGTTTTAGTCATGTACATAATACCACTAGGAAATCATTACATGATGTCTATAATTAACAAATGAAGATGACATTACATTCCATTCCCCATCAAAAGGGTGAATATCATGGTTTATAAAAAACACAAGCTTAAAATGGCGATTCAGTGGAAAAGATGGATGGTCACCAAGATCCATATGGATCAATCAGAGCTTTTACAAACCTGATACTCTCGAGAGAGGGTCTGTGATCATGGTATTTAAACATTACTAATCCTTTGTAAATATAGGATTGGCCTAAGAGAGCAGATTCTTGTTATAAATTATTAGCATAGTAGGGAAGTATATTGTTGTTGTAAATTATTGCTACAATGTATCTTTACTAGTGTCTGAGAGAGCTAAAATTTGTTTTGTAGTGATATGTGATTTGTCCATTCCATAGTATTCTAGATATAAAATAGTATGTAGAAAAAAAATGTTTTATCTAGAAATGGAAGAAGAACAATGATATAACTAGAACAATACAAAAATAATATCAGAATAACACTATAAAGAGCACCTTGATTAATGATAGGATTTTTTGCTTGCCTCTTTGAGGGGAAAACCTCCAGCAGAGTAGAGATATATTACTATAATATCCAAGAAATTTTTTATCATATCCTCAACTCGTATTTATACTAAATATGTCTATCCAAAAGAACAATCTAGAGGAACATCATTATAGAAGTGAAATCTTCTATTAGGTTTTCTTACATTTGAATTATTCTTTCTTATTGCTAGGCCTTATTAATATTGGCCTTTATTACATGGAAATATATTATTCTACCTATGTAAGGGGTTAGGGAGGTTAGGTCCCTAACATGTCCTCCCCCTTAAAAAAACCTTGTCCTCAAGGCTTGAGATGAGGAAATTGTTGTAAAATGGTAGTTGGTTCCCAAGTGGCATCTGCTGAAGTTGTATCTTTCCATTGGAATAACACTTCCTTGATGGTGCGCTGACACAGACGATGCTCACGCTCACCATGGTCCAAAACTTCTTGTGGTTGCAACCAGATTGAGCCTTCTTCATCCAACTCAGGAAGGTTGGTTTGAATTTGGCACTTAGTTCCAATCACCTTATTTAAGCAAGAGACATGAAAAACATGATGTATCTTAGAATGAATGGGCACATATAACCGATAGGCCACTTGTCCCACACGCTTGAGAACGATATAAGGACCATAAACTTTGGGCATTGGTTTCTGACAATGGTCATCCTTGAGGGAATTTTTCTTATAAGATTGTAGTCGAAGAAAAACCTGGTCTCCTTCAACAGTTTGACGTTCAGAGTGACCTTGATCTACTTATTTCTCCATATGATTTTTGACCATGACCAAATTATCTTTGAGGGTACAAAGAATATCCTCTCGAACTGGAAGACTTTGGTCAACTGCCTGGAACTTTGAGACACCTGGTAGGTATGAGAGAAGTGAAGGTGGTTTTGTCCATTTAATTCTTCAAAAGGAGTCATGTGTGTAGCTGTATGGAAAGAAGTGTTGTACCACAATTCAACTAGTGGTAACTGATGCAGGAGCATCACCTTCAAGGTCGACAGTGCACATGCGGAGGAACTCATAAGAGATTTCATCAATGCTTGAAATTCAAATCGGGTATTAACTCATAATTTAATTGGGTTGTTGAGATATTTTGTTGAGAACTTTTAATATTGTAACTTGTTTGAAAAGTCTCTAAGGAATGTAAGAAATTGCAGACATGGAATATTGAATCTGTCTGATAGTAATTAGCAGTTATTGTAATGGGACAGAGTAGGTAACAATTTTAAGTCTGAAATGATAGATTTAAGAACAGGACGAGAGATCTCATAGAGACAGTCCTTAGATATTATGATTTTCAATTTGTAATAGAGATATACAAAGTAGAGTATGAAAGGATGGTAGTAGAACCAGAGTAGAATAGAGCAGAGAAACACCATGTGTATTTTTCTTTTTTATGAATGAATAGAACAGATGAAAAGTTGTCCCAAACTGGACTGTGTTCATATGAATTTGATTGCATGAATATTTCATTTTGTTTGTGGTATTTGTTTCATTCTCATTCCTGTATGAGAGTTCGAGAAGATGACTTTATGAATATATAATGAAAGTGGATCATTTCCAATTGTTTCTCTTCTGAATCGTGTATGCAAGGTGTGCATTCACAAACACAAGGTGCGCATTGACTGAGTCTTAGAATGACTCAGAGAGAAGGGTTCAGAGAAAGGACAGAGGTAACTTGAGGATCCAAGGGAAAGGAACACATAGAGGCTAGAAGAGACCAAGTTTCGAAGAGATAACCTAAGAGAATGCCAGGTGGGCGTAAGGTATTTTATTTTCAAGAAAATTCCTCGAATCTGAGTTATTCAATATTTTCGAACACAAGGGGTGTGTAAGAGGTTGAATATTCAAAGAGGACAAAACTCAAGAAGTATAGCACTTTTGAGTACAGATCTTCAACGGGGAAGAATTGAAGACTGAGGTCTTTGACACTTAGAAAACCTTCTAAGTCAGAGAGAAAGAAAATCTCAGGAGGAGGAGCATCGCAGGTCATCAGATCTAGTACAGAGGACCTATAACCATCGGATCTGGATAAAGGTGCACGAGGTTTAACCTTTTGTATGAAAAGTGGAACAGACTCATCAGAGTCCCGAAAGCGTCAGAACCATCCTTCATTATAATACATGTGGAGAAGATACAGAAACCATTGGGGTTTCGGAACTTGGGTGCATAAGGGTGGTGAGAAACAAGAATTCGTGATCAGTGAAATCCCAAAATCATTTCGACTGTTGGATCAGGAGAAATGCGTGGTGAATATCTAGAAGCCAACGAGGCTTTGTTTACTGGGAGACGAGAGTGAAGACTTTCCCAAATCGCTGAAAGGAGGAATGCCGGGATTTGATCATGATCGATGATCATCTCGAAAAGATCATGAATGTTGATCATGATTAAGAGTTACAACCATCCATCAAAGGGGATACATGGCTTTTGGTTGGCGTTTCGGCACCGGGGAAAAGAAGGAGAAGACCAAGCCAAAATCACGAAAGGATCATAATCGCCCATTTTGGAGGACGCGTGGAAGAGATTCATAAGTCACTCGAAGTTTGGTCACCGGGAGTTGGGAGGTGAAGACTCCTCAAAATCCAAAAAAGGAGATCGACGAGATTTTATCTGAGCCATTGATCAAGTGACATATCTGGACCGTAGATCCGAGAGGTATCGAGTCTCTAGGTTTCGTGGATTTGAAAGGGAAAGGAGGATCACTCCATTGCGATTCCCAAAATTGTGAAAGTCAAAGCACTTAGATGAGTATCCCTAGGCCATAGGACAAGGCCGTGTGGAGAAGGCTTAAAGGAGGAGTTGTTAGGCCCTTTTCAGTTTTTGGCATTTTGAAAGAGAGGGAGTCGGGGAGAGCTCTTATGTAGGAGTCCCGATCTTCTGAAATGTAAAAGGTGCATAGTCTAGAGCCTTGGGTCACAGCTCAAGGTCACGAGAGGGAAAAGGAGTCAATGCAGAGGTATTTGTTGGCTCAGAAGGGAGAAGGGTGTCGAAAAGGGTGGCGTGCATGTAGGGCTTCTCAAATCCAGCGTTAGGGACAAAGGGACCTATGGATCTGTTCGAAGGGTTCCAATAGGAACCAAAGATCTATTTTGGCTCAGTAGGAAGGAACGATCTAGTGATCGAGAGGTTGCAGACCTTATCGAAGGGTGAGGTAGGGGGTCTGCGTCAGGTGGTATCAGAGATAATATTTTGAGTTTGTTTGCGGACATAAGAGAAAGGAAAAGGAGGAAGGTTGGTTCCATTTGTGGTATCAAGGAAATTTTCAATTTACGTTTGTAGGTGACGCAGTGAAGTCATGCAACCTAGAATATGCAAATAAATGTAGAGATGGAAGAAGAAATGAGGTGACTCAGAATGAGATTAGATGCCATGGAGACCACACAAAGAAGAGCACTAGATGCTAGTGATGTAAGTGAGGCTGAAAGTGAAGAGGCAGAGGTCGAGGAAAATGATGCAGAGGACACTGCACAAGCTCTCTTGATACAAGATGTTTCAAGAATAGGAGCCAGAGCAAGGATAGAGGTACCTATGTACTAAGTCAATTTGGAATTTGAGAAATTTTTGGAATGGGTACGCGCCATGGAAAAATACTTCGATTATGAAGATATCGAAGAAGACAATATGGTGAAGCATGAAATGAAAAGATTGAAAGGCCATGCATCGTTATGGTGGGATGAACTACAAGTTGAACATATAAGAAATGATAAGAAGAAAATTAAAATCTGGGATAAGATGGTATCTAAGTTGAAGGTAAAATTTATCCCAAAGGATTACCAGATCAATATTTACAGAAAATTGCAGAATCTGAAACAGAGAGGTTTATCAGTGAAGGAGTACACTGAAGAATTTCACCAACTAAACATCAGGGCTGGACAGAAAGATAATGAAGATGAGAAGACAACCAGATACATCAATGGGCTGAGATATGAAATCCAAGAGCATATCAACATGATATCTATCAGTAAATTCGAGGATTCCTATCAAGAAACCTTAAAAGATGAATAAAAGTTGGCCAGGAGGCAAAGCCAACGAACCAGAGGTGGAAAATCAAGCAGAGGCAAAGGAACCAATAGAGAAAAGTTATGGAATTTGAAGCCCGAAGATTGAAAAAAACATAGTCACCATGAGAAGGGTGGAAGCTCCAAAGAAGGACAACATGGTGGAATAAGTTTGTTTCCTAGAGGTAGAGGAAGAGGAAGAGCCAGAAGGACACAAATATTGAGAATGTCCTGACAGAAAAAGAGAAGGTGGAGAAGCACATATTGCTAAAGAAAAGAATCATGTGGAAGCAAAGAAGCAGAAGGAGGAAGAAACCTCATGATGAGGAAATTTCTTCTCAAACCAGAAAAGGAACCAGAGGAACTAATTCAACGAACAAGCCTATTCAGAACTGCTTGCAAGTCGAAAGACATAGTTTGCAAAGTGATCATAGACAATGGAAGCACTGAAAATCTAGTATCCATAGAGATGGTGGGAAAGCTGGAGATGAATACAACTGCACACCCAAGGCCATATAAGGTATCGTGGTTGCAGAAAGGGAATGAAGTCATGGTAATTCAACATTACCAAGTTGAATTTAAGATAGGAGGTTACAAAGATGAAATATTATGTGATGTAATTCCTATGGATGTATGTCATATTTTATTGGGAAGGTCATGGAAATATGACCGAAAGGTTATTCATGATGGAATAAAGAATACTTATACCCTAGAAAGGAATGGTAGGACACATATGTTGTTACCCATAGAAGACAAAGAGAGAAATCCAGAAGCGAGTCCAAGAATACTTCTCATGAGTGGGAAGGAGCTCTTAAAAGAAGTCAAGAAGGAGAAATAAATGCAATTTGTTGTAGTGAGGAAGCCTAGAGTTATCCTTACAAATACTTCTATAGAAGATTTGCCTATATAAATCCATGAATTGTTAGAAAAATTTGTTGATATAGGCATGGATGAGTTACCACACTCATTTCCACCTCTTAGGAGCATAAGACATCATATTGACCTTATTCCAGGAGCTAGTTTGCCAAAGAATGCAGCTTATAGGTTGACACCTAGAGAGAATGAGGAAGTCAAGAATAAAGTCCAGGAGTTATTGGATAAAGGGTTAGTTAGGGAAAGCCCAAGCCCATGTGCAGTACCAACCTTATTGAGCCCAAAGAAAGATGGAGGATGGAGGATGTATACAGATTCTTGAGCCATCAACAAGATAACCATTAGATATATATTTTCTTTACCGAGGATGGATGATTTGATGGACTATTTAAGCGGAGCAAGCTATTTTTCAAAGATAGACTTGAAGAGAGAATATCATCAAATAAGAATGAGAGAGGGAGATGAATGGAAAAAAACATTCAAGACAAATGAAGGATTGTTTGAATGGTTGGTCATGTCGTTTGGGTTGAAAAATGCACCAAGTACATTTATGAGGTTGATGAATGAAGTGTTGAAAGACTTCATCGGAAAATTTGTCATAGTATATTTGGATGACATACTAATTTTCAACAAGACAAAATAAGAACACCTAAGACATCTAACAACAGTGATGGAAAGGTTGTGGTAAGAGAAGTTGCTAATAAATCTGAAGAAGAGTTCTTTTATGAAGAAGGATCTCATATATTTGGGTTTCGTAATCTCTTCAAATGAATTGAAGATGGAACCAGGAAAGGTTAGAGCAATCAGAGAATGGCCATCACTGAGCAACATATTTGAAGTAAGAAGTTTTCATGGGTTAGCAAGCTTCTATAGAAAATTTATCAAAAATTTCAGTGGCATATGTGCACCCATGATAGACACTTTGAAGAAGAAACACAAGTCCTTCAGTTGGACGGAGGAAGCTGAAAAAAGTTTCAAAGTGTTGAAAGAGAAAATCACAGAGCAACCAATTCTGGTTTTGCCAGATTTTGGAAAAACATTCCAGGTGAGATGTGACGCAAGTGGATTAGCTGTTGGAGCAGTCTTGAGCCAGGAAAATAAGCCAGTTTCTTATTTCAGTGAGAAACTGAATGACACCAAGAAAAAGTATTCCATGCATGACAATGAATTTTATGCGGTGATTCAGGTTGTGAAAAAATGGAGGCATTATCTAATTCCTAAAGAGTTTGTCTTGTACAGTGATAATCATGCTTTGCAATTTATTACTAGGTAAGAAAAGTTCAATCAGAAACATGGAAAATGGGTAGAATTCATGCAAAATTTTAGTTTTGTTATTAAACACATTGTTGGAACTACTAACAAAGTTGCAGATGCTTGGAGTAGAAGAAGTTTGATTGTACAAGAATTCCAGATGGGAACTTTGGGGTTCAAACACCTCAAGGAGATGTATAAGGAAGATACAGATTTCAAAGAAGCTTACGAGGCATGAAATAATCCTTTGTTGGGAGACAGAAGCCCATGGACTGAATATTTGATTCAGGATGGATTATTGTTCAAGGGGAGCCAATTATGTATTCTGAAGTGCTCAATGAGATACAACTTGCTGAAATAAAAACACAGTGGAGGTTTAGTTGGACACTTTGGTGACAACAAGATGTTTGTACAATTGAGCCGAGCATGAGAGAAGAAGTGAATAAATTCATGAACAAATGCAGAATTTGTCAGTATACAAAGGGAAGACAAAAAAACACTAGTTTGTATCAACCATTGCCAATTCCAGAGAGGTCGTGGGATGCAATCAATATGGATTTTGTTTTGGGATTGCCTAGAACTCAGAAAGGGAGAAATTCCATATTTTTTTTGGTGGACAGATTCTAAAAAATGGCACATTTCATACCATGCCAAAAGACAAGTGATTCCACACACATCACCAATCTATTTTTCAAATAAGTAGTAAGACTACATGGATTGTCAAGGAGCATAGTTTCAGACAGAGACACCAAATTTGTAGGACACTTTTGGAGAACTCTATGGAAGAGTCTAGGAGCTAAATTATCCTTTATTTTAGCATATAAACCTCAGAAAAATGGAAAAATTGAAGCAGTGAACAAGAGTCTCAAAAACTTACTGAGGAGTTCAGTCACTGAGCAAGGTAGACAATGGGATCAGATTCTGGCACAAGTAGAATTTTCATTTGACAATTCAGTGAACAAGAGCACAGGAAAAAGTCCATTTGAAATTGTGTATGGTATATAGCCAAGGGGGATTACAGAAATGAGAAATTTTAATCACGATGAGTTTAGAAGTGCAAAAGAAGAATATTTTGCAACAAAAATACAAAAACTTCATGAAAGAGTCAAAGAGAAGCTACAGGACAACAACCAGAAAAACAAGAGAAGAGTTGACCAAAAGAGAAGAGAAGTTCAATTCAAAATTGGATATGAGGTTTTAGTTCACTTGAGAAAAGAGAGATTCCCAAGGGGAATGTACAATAAGATAAAGATGAAAAATATTGGACCATGCAGGATTCTTAGAAAATTCGTAACCAATGCTTATGAGATTGAGTTGCTAGAAAATGTTGGGATATCGTCGATATTCAATGTTGTAGACTTATATCCTTACAGGAGAGATGAAGCAGGAGGATCAAATGATCCTAAAGAAATTCAGTGGGAAGAGAAATTAGCCACATGAAATAAACCTTAGATGGAGAGAATTTGTGAGCAGAGAGATGGAAAGAAAACCAGGAGGAAGACATATTCTGAGTATCTAGTGAAATGGAAAGATCGCCCAATGGAAGATGCAAGTTGGGTCACAGAACCTGAGATTTTGAAGCATGGAAAGACAATGCAGGATCTCATGGACATGAGTCCATAATTTTTTTTAACCAGGGGAGTATGATGCAGGAGCATCACCTTCAAGTTTGACAATGCACACGTGGAGGCAATCAGAAGAGATTTCAGCAATGCCTGAAATTCAAATCGAGAATTAACTCATAATTTAATTGGGTTGTTGATATATTTTGTTGAGAAATTTTAATATTGTAACTTGTTTGAAAAATCTCTAAGGATTGTAAGAAATCGCAGACATGGAGTGTTGACTCTGTTTGATAGTAATTAGCAGTTATTGTAATGGGACAGAGTAGGTAACAATTTTAAGTTTGAAATGATAGATTTCAGAGCAGGATGAGAGAGCTCACAGAGCCAGTCCTTAGGTATTCTGATTTTCAATTTGTAATAGAGATATATAGAGTAGAGTATGAAAGGATGGTAGTAGAACCAGAGTAGAATAGAGTAGAGGAACACCATGTGTATTTTTCATTTTTTGAACATACAAAAAGTTGTCCCAAACTAGACTGTGTTCATATGAATGTGATTGCATGAATAATTCATTTTTTATGTGGTATTTTCTTCATTCTCTTTACTGTATGAGAGTTCGAAAAGACGATTTTATGAATCTGTAACGAAATTGGATCAGTTCCAATTGTTTCTCTTCCAAACAATGTATGCAAGGTGTGCATTCACAAATGCAAGGTGTGCGTTGACTAAGTCTTAGAATGACTCAGAGAGAAGGGTTCAGAGAGAGGAAAGAGGGAACTTGAGGATCCAAGTGCAAGGAATGAATAGAGGCTAGAAGAGGTCATGTTTCGAAGGGATAAACTAAGAGAACTCCAGGTGGGTGTAAGATATTTTATTTTCAAGAAAATTCCTCGAATGTGAGTTATTTGATATTTTCAAACGCAAGAGGTGTGTAAGAGGTCGAATATTCAAAGAGGACAAAGCTCAGGAAGGATAACACTTTTGAGTATAGATGCTCAGCAAGGAAGAATTGAACACTGAGGTCTTCAACACTTATAAAACCTTCTAAGTATGAGAGACAGAAAATATCAGGAGGAGGAGCATCGCAGATCTAGTACATAGGACTGATAGCCATCAGATATGGAGAAATGCACATGAGGTTGAACCTTGTGTATGCAAAGTGGGATGGACTCATCAGAGTCCCAAAAGCATCAAAATCATCTATTGTTATACGACATGTGGAGAAGATCCAGAAACCATCGGGGTTTCAAAACTCATGTGCATAAGGGTGGTGAGAAACGAGGATTCATGATCGTCGAAATCCTGAAATCATTTCGACCGTTGGATCGAGAGCGACATGTGGTGAATATTCAGAAGCCACCGGGGATTATTTTATCGGGAGATGAGAGTGAAGACTCTCACAAATTGCCGAAAGGAAGAATTCTAGGATTTGATCATGACCGTTGATCATCCCAAAAATATCACGACCATTGATCATGATTAAGAGTTACATTTGTTGATTAAGGTTGCTTGTCATTGTTGTCAACCCTTGAAGAAAGACCTGTAGCACAAAGGTTTGGGTAATGGACCCAATAGTGTTTGATG
>SNQJ01S0043076.1:93283-110718 GCA_010110895.2 Picea sitchensis | reverse complement strand
CATTCCTTTCAAAGAGATCCAGTAAATTAAGTTTTTCGTAGATTTAAAATCCTTATCCATCTCTTCTTTTTTTGGGGAGACCCAATCAAGAGTTTCCTTCTTCAATTTTTTGAGAGTGGAGATGAATTGGAAGTAGGATAATGCATTAGGTTTCATATAAAAATTTATCCACTCTTTTTTATTTAAATTCCTATACTCTACATATTCTAGCAAGAAAGGGTTAAATTTGGACGGACTTAGTGGTTTATCATTTTGTCTATCCATTTGAAAAATAATTTCACCATGATTAGAGAAACACATAGGGATCAACTAAGTTTTGAATCAGTCTACCACATACATGATGCTTCCTGAGACTAAGAATCTATCCAACCTCTTGGATACACCTTCTGAGCCTTCCCTATTGTTCTTCCATGTAGGACCTAGCTTTAAGGGTTCAACATCTATAAAACTTGAATCATTTATCTTATATTTTAAATACCTAGATTCTCTATCACTCTTGCATTATGTCCTCAAATATTAGCTCGAGAAGTAGTCAAATTTAGGTCACCTACAATGACCAAATTTTCTTATTTAATGTATTGGAGATTAAAACGAAATCCAAAAAATACAGTCGTCCTTGTAAGGACCATAGCAATTAATAATAGAGAGTGTTAGACCAAATCCTTGAAGATGAAATTGGTCTATATTCCCGAGTCAATGAAGATAAAATAAATTAGAGTGATAGATTTCCTCCAACATGTCATAATACCCCTATAATTCCCTACTACTTCTAGTGACCCAAAAGACCAATCTTTCAATAGCTTTCCCAATTCTCCAACCATCTTTTGACCATCTCCCTTAATTTATTGAAGCATTAGAATGTCCAACCTATTAATATCAATCAAAATGATAAATGAAATCCTTTTTGAGGGACTTCCTATACCCTTTATGTTTAGAGAAAACAACATCATTTCTAAATCCTTAGGGGGTGTTTTCATGCTCTAAGGACCCCCTCTCGATATTTTTGTTTCCCTTTTTTATTTCTTTCGGACCTCTCTCTTGAGCATGTTTAAAAACTACTTCCTACCTATTGATCACGTATCATATTCAAAGTCCATATCTTGACCTTAACTCCCTAGAGAAAACGTGCCCCCATTCTTTGTAGCTCCTTTTCAAGGTCTAAGAAAATATCTAGTCAAAGATAATAAATTCAACTCTTCCTTATTTTTGTTAATTGTATTGAATGAAGAAT
Organism: Picea sitchensis; assembly: GCA_010110895.2. Lineage (NCBI taxonomy): Eukaryota > Viridiplantae > Streptophyta > Pinopsida > Pinales > Pinaceae > Picea > Picea sitchensis. Next base: position 109,487 of record SNQJ01S0043076.1, on the reverse strand, counting down.
CACCATGATTTGAAAAGGATCCATTAGAAATGGATTTACAAAATACATTTTCCTTCTCCCCTTCAATGTTTTTTTTTAAGCGAAATTTCGCCAATTTGGCAAAATTTTAAATTTTTGAAAGCAAATTTGGCTAAATTTCTTCATATTTTCATTAAAACAGAAAATTTGTAGTCTAATTTATGATAATAATTCTCTTTGTATTTATACTTTTCTCCTAGATTTTTTTTTCCATGAGTATATAATTGACTTCCTTAACATTTTTTGTCAAACCCATGATTGTGTATTATAAATCTTACGGAACATTTGCTACATCTAAAGTTTTAGGTAGCTAAGACCATGAACTTATATTTGAAATAATATAAGTATTTGTATGAGACAATAGTTTTTAATACTTAACTTTTTTGGTTCACTTATTTCAACATGTATATGGTATACTCCCATGGTATACCATGTTGTATATAATGTTTTCATATTGGAGTGTTTTAGCAAGTTGAAGAAAATGTTTTATGTATTTCTAATGGTAGTTTCTAATGCCATTCTTTTTGGTTGTAAGTTATCTATAATTTCTATGAAAGGTTGATTTTTCTCTAGATGTTTTAATATGGGATTTATTATTATAATTTGTCAGTGATGCACAAGTGATATTCATGTATTGGTGTTTTTTCCTAATTTTCAAGTTAGTAAAAAAATATTAATGGGTTATCGCTTAAAATAAATGATAAGTTCTATTTTATAAATATAATTTGATTTCCAAATAAAATATATGATTTAAAAAAAAAAAAACATTGCTCCCCATGTAGTTCATGGAATGAATGACAAAGGATTTGGTTAGAGATCTTAGGGTTAGGGTTTATATGATCCCCTCCCATAATTCCCCTGCAACTCAGATTGAATTGGAATAAAGGATTTGGTTGGATACCTAAGGGTTAGGGTTTATATGATCCCCTTCCATAATTCCTATTCAACTCAGATTGCACTAGCATAACCGTTTGTGCCCCGGACTTTACAATGGAAGCAATATAAGAATGATGATCCATTTGTTCATAGGGAGAAAGTGGGTACTTACCATATTTTAATGTTGACCTACTCTTGTGTGGCTACTCTTTATCATCCTCTATTAATCCTCCATTCACTTGAGGATGAGGTAGACTCTGGAAAACATCTACCATCCCATCGCCCATGGATCTGTCAAAAATTAATGCCTCTATATCTTCTTGTTATTCCATATAGGGGGATGGAACTTCCTTTGCAACATTGATATTTGGATCTCTCCCTTTACTATAATTTACATTGGATATCCATCCTTCATGCGAAGTCTCCTTTATGTTCCATACCTTTATAGAGAATGGTTTTGAATAGTATTTAACCATGTGTCCATACAAATGGCATATAACACAATAAAATGGGATACAAATATAGTCCAAAAGCTAAGAACAACTCTTATTTCCCACCACAATCTACAAAGAATATGTTAGGACCTTGACCATGTCTACCTCAACCAAACTATGAGGGACCATCCAATATAGTTTATATAAGAAGGAGAGATCCACCTCCAAAAACTCTTCCAACAAAATCACCTAAAGGCTTGATTACCTTCTCTAACGAGAATTCAATATGCATCTCAACAATTTGACCCATATTGGAGCTTTTATGGAAGTCACCAATTTAGGGTCAAACCAAATAGACTAAGGGATTAAAGCCAAGTATGGCATTTCCTAAAACCAATGACCCTTAAATATATTTGGTGTGTCCTCTTCACTTATAAATATAAACCCAATCTAGCCCCTAGCAAGAATGTGAAAAATGGGTCTATAAACTAACATGGGAGCTTCTATAGCTAAATATTTAAGCTCATGTTATCAAACCTTCTTCTTTGAAACCTCCCAACCAAGGATTTCTCCAAATAATTAATGACTTTCTCAACATTGTGTCTTATCCTAAGGTCATATTCACCAAGGATCTCCTCTTCTTAACCACTTCTTTTTATTTATTTTTTATTTTTTACCCTTGATGGCTATGGCGATTCTCTCTCCTTTGTGACTGCCACAATTGCATCCAAATATAGGATATTACCCATAAATCCAAAACCCCAAAAGTAATCAAGAGAGTTCTATGTTCCTCTCGAGCCTGAGATAAGGATAAACTCCTTCTACCTTTGAGATGTTTTACCACACACATTTGAGTATGACTGGAAAGGAAATAAACATCCATTTGTTGAATAAACCAAATATTGTTGCACATTCACAAGCCCTAAATTGTATGTCTAGAGGGATGATCTTGAGATGACAGGCGAGCCTTTCATATATTGACAAGAGATAATAAATGTTTCTCATGTGAGACATTTGGATCATTTAATACATATTCATGGTTTTGAGCTTGAAGAGTTCCAACTGTGATCTCATTACTGTGGAGTAAAATCTAATTTATGTCGAATCATTTTCTAGTCATGAAAGTATCTCCTAGATTATCAATTTTCTAACAAGATTCAAGTTGTTGAATAGGACAATCTGACATGCCTAGATTAACTAAAACAATAGCCATAGAATGAGATGAAACTAAAGTCCTAGGTAGTGAAAAGAGTTATACCCCACTCCATAAATTAGTTACACCCCACTCCATAATTTTTCTTTGAACTAGGGATATTATACTTAGGGAGAAACATTGTAAATTTTTGGATCTCATCTCATGTGTTCTCTGAGCAGCCGAGAAGATCTTCATATCTATCCATATTCTAGGCCAAAATATATAGAAACCCTAACCCGTAGTCATTTCATCCTTCCCATCTTGAGATAATTACATTCAAAACAATTATTCTAGAACTCAAAACATATATAAATTGGTAAGAGAATTTGACTGTTGATGATGCTTAGTCACTAGTTCATCAACAATGGAGTTGGGTAAATAAGTAAACACCTATGGTTGCTTAAGAGGAGAAGAGATTTCATAATTCCTAGCCTACCTACTTCCATGTGCAACAACTCCCAATCAATTTATACATGTTATCTTACCTTTTATTTCAGAGCCTTCCTAGTTGCTTGATGTTGAATAACCAAATTATCTCAAATGTCATCTCCTCCAATGCCCTAACCATTCACTTGTATTTTTCATTTATCATCTAAAGTGTACCTCAACACTACAAATAAATTCTTAACATTATTTGAAAACATCAAATATTCTTAGGGTTTTAAAAAATAGCCATGTTGACCAAAAATTCCCCCAAAACTATATTTCAACCTCGAATATCATTTACTCAAATGGTGTTCCATAACCACTACAACTACTACACCTTGTCTCTCTTATGCACCTGGAGTGCATTGTCTTTTTCTGCTCCTCCAGATCCAAGTTAAGATAATCTATTACACACACAAGTTAATACATATTATCATTTTATTGGGGTACTTGTGATGAGCATCAAATGCCTCTACACCCTACCTCTCAACATTTGTATTACATTATACATATATATAAATAAGGGCATAAAAATATATAATTTTTCTTCATCTCTATATAAATACATAAATACACTTGTAAATTTAAAGTAATTTACCTAACCTATGTGGTTGGTCATATTCATTCTCCAACATAGAAAAGGGTATGAGTACTCCAAGGTTATTGAACACATTGTATGATTTATCAATGCCACACATTTCTATTGGTTGAGGCCTAGACCCTCCAAGAGGATGATGCACACTCTGATGGGATGATCCCCTTTAGACTCCATTTTAAAAGGATGAATTAAATTAACTTGTTCAAGTTTCATTATATTCTCTGCACACCATATGTGTTCAAAAACAAAATTACATATGTACATTTGTACATACCATGATCATTGTTAGTATGGGCACTAGTGGATGCATTTGACCACCATCTACTATGATTAAATGAGTCTTGTGATGTTCCTCTTTCAAACTTTGCAGGGCATTTACACCTTGTAGACGAGGGAAATTCTCCTTTATCTACAATATAAATCGATATATGTAGATGTCCGCAAGAGAATCAATTAGACATGTGAATTAAAAGTATGTACTATTGTGAATTAAGATTTAAGACCAGCTCATTTGTAAGTTGGTAAGTTAGATCAATTTGACAATTGTTTTTTTTTGCAAAACAAATGAACAAAATTCAAGAGCATGGTTCAAAACATATCATATTTTACCAAGCTCAACATGTATAAGTTGTTTAAAAGCTTGTTGTTCATAATAAGGGAATAGAATGAGGTTATGTAAGCTTGTTGTTTTACGTTTGATGTTTAAAGCTTGTTGTTTAAGCTTGATATTTAGAATTAGAGATTATAATGTTGTTATGTAATACTTTTGTTTAGAATGAGGCAATTTTTAGAATGCATGAGCTTCAACCAAACTTTGTTGAGTGTTAATGGGGAATTTGTGATCAACATCTAAGTGATGCTTTTCTGAGCAGTTGATATGGTAGTTATACCTTAATGGATAATGTGAATATAAGAACATATCAAGACATAATATAATGTATTGTCACATTTAATATAATTCATAATGAGATAATTTGTTTAGTCGTGTATGCAATAAGTCGTTATAACTTTTAGTATATGTATTGTGATCTTAGTCCATTTTTTTGAGAGAGTAGCCATTGAACATGATGTAGTGGCTATTACTATTAGTCTTTCTCACACACATATATGAATGGGGTTTCTTTTTTTTTCAATCGAAAGATTATGTCAAAAATTTACAGAGTTTGTAATTCAAAGCCTTAATGACATCTCATGTTTTGGAGAAATGTTAAGTCCTAGGTTGTTATGAGATTTTCTATTGTAATGTGTATTTTTTTTTACGTTTATAATAAGCATTCTTTGAGTGCTCCAATGAACAAACCTTCATGTGCTTTTATTTCTACTTGAAATAGAAAGTCTATAGTTTTTTTCTTCTTTTATTAAATAAGAAATTTAAGATATATTGAACATATTATAAAAAAATAAGACAAAAAAATTAAACAAATTGATAGAGACATGTAAACAGGTTTACATGTCTAGTAAGTGAACATGTGAGCCAAGCTTATTGAGTAAGTGAGTTAAGTGAACATGTGAACCAAGCTTATTGAGTAAGTGAGTTGAAATAGAAAGTATGTGGTTTTTTTCTTCTTCTATTAAATAAGAAATTTAAGATACATTGAGCATATTATAAAAAAAAATAAAAATTGATAGAGCCTAATAAGTGAACATGTGAGCCAAACTTATTGAGTAAGTGAGTTAGGAGAAATCAACAACACTGTGGAAATTGACCAACAAACATGGTAAGTAAACAGGTGAATCAAGTTGAAATCACTAGCACGACATCAATTGTCCAACAAACTTGGCAAGTGAATAGGTAAGTCAAATTGACTAACAAACTAATAGTGGTAAGGATTAAATTGACCAACATACTAATGGTAGGGACATAATGTAGCGGGAATATAATAAATAGAGCAAATGAATGCAGGAAAAATACTAAAGATGAACTTCACACACTCATATATACAAACAATTCTTTCGGTTGAAAAACCTTTTAATTGATACTTGTTTTGGTCGAAAAAATATTTAATATTTGTAATTTTATTTTTTAATTTTATTTTTTGGTTAAATATTTGCAATTTTTTTTTTTAATTTTATGGATTCTCCCATAACAACAATTAATCTTTTTAAAATAAAATATAATTTAATATCATAATTAAATTTCCATTAAATATAAATAACTAATACCGTATATTTGATAACTTTTCTTTATTTTTTCCAAATAAAATGTAACTAAAAAAAAATACATTAAACCATTTAAAAATTACTATTAAACCATTTAGAAGTTACTATGGAGATTACATTGACAAAAGGAAGGTTTGGGATATGTATTGTGAAAAACATATTTAATGTTAATAGATATAATACAATTGATAACCTCTCTTAGTTTTAATAGGTGAGGCACTAGTCTCTCAAAAGAGCTTTTGGATATTATATGTTTAATTATGTTATAAAACATTTGATTTGACCATCAAACTTTTTTTTAAACTCTTTTTCATGTCTACCCCTTTCCCGATAGGGAATACTTTTTTTAAAACTCTTTCCAATTTTCAACTCTTTTCCAGAGACGCCCTTAATAAGAAAGTCACCTGAATCTACCATAATTCGTATTGTTTAAAAAGCTTTGTTCTTCTTACTTAACTACTTTTGTCTATTTACATTTTCATGATATATTATTAATATTATCATTTTATTTTTTAAAAAATATTATTAATATTTAAAAAATAATATATTATTATTAATATTTTATATACATGATATATTATTAATATTTAAAAAATGTTAAACCTGATTATATTGGTGATAGAAAACATTATAACCTAAAATAAATTTGGATATATTTTCTAAGGTCATATGCACACACATTTCAATTTAATTTAAGATCTAATACCATTACTTATGTCATTATAGAATTTATTGTTGTCTTTTTTTAAGAAAGTAAAATGAAAATATTAAAAAAAAAGATGTTTGCAATGATAATAAGTAATGTATAATTTTTTTTTAATATTATCATTATTATTAAACTTTTGTTTACAACAAGAAAATGAACATAAAAAAGCGTTGAACTTCAATAATTTTAGGTTTTGAAAAATCAATGGAATATTATCGTGATTATAAGACAGTCTTTTCTTATTCTTAAGTGACTGGAGACAGATAGAAAAGCCTAAAATTGTACCCAATTTCAGAACATGAAGCAATAAGATTCTCCCAACAACCTGCAACACTCCAAATCTTGACCATTGTCACTCTATGATAATGACTTTCCAGATGACCAAAGTTAGATTCAAAATAAATAAATATGTAGGGAACCACCATTAAAACAAGCCAAAGCCCAACTTCTAAATGAAGCACTGTTGGAGGAAAATACAAATTTCCAAAAGGAACAAACTCGCACCTCCACCACTGATTGCTTGTGATTTTCCCCAAATAAAAAAGCCAAACAGTCTCATTGATTCCAACAGTCATACACGTGTGTCCCTTCAAATTCTTTCAAGGGAGGATTACCATAAAAAAATAAATAATATGAAGAGATAGGAGAGACTAAGAGACCTTGACACCTTGCTCCCAAAGGATGCTAGTGAATAAATGAGAACAATCTCGAGGAGATAATTTTCAATAAATCATCCAAGATGAGCCTTAAGAATTCCATATTACCAGGCACGCAATTGAATCAACCTGCAATGATCCATAATTCATACCTCAACCCTACCATTATCTCACTGCGTATGTACCAAACCATAGAAGTGCATTGAATTTCCACGAACCGAGAATATTTCCACATGCTATAGAGGTTGATAATGTCCTCGGGTTTCCCATATGAAGGATTCACCAATTCATAGGTTTTTTTTCAAATGAAAATTTCACATTTTATATTAAAGTATATAAAAGGACTAACCTATCAGTTACAAAAAACACTCGAGTCGGAGACATCACTACCCTTCCACACCATAAAACAACAATTTATAGCTTTTAACCTGCTTGTCTTCTCAACAACTTTGAAAATGTGGACATAAAGCTAGAGAGGGGGAGCATGGTATTTCTCCAACACAAAATTTTGGTTTTTTATCTATCTGATCAAAAGCCACTTCAGTAATAGTCTTTATCTAGCTAGAAAAAATAATATTGTTGTCTGCATCACACTTCCTAATTCCTCCTCCTGCAAGTTATTGATTCGTGAGCATCTGGGTAGCCTACAAACAACAAAAAGCCTCAGTGGAGCGAGAGGAAGAGAGGTGGACCTTCTTGTCCATCCTCCATCTGATAAAATTTCAGCGTCCCTTCCTGGAGACCCAAAGCATATTTTGAGAGGTTGTCCGCCTCCTGATTGAATTCTCTGAAGGAATGTATAAACTCGCTGAGAATTCCAGAATGAGAGACTCAATCAACTTCTTCCAAAAATGTACGCCCATGGTCTGGAGGTTAACTTGATTGTTCAACCAGTCTATTACTACTTTTGAGTCACCAACCACCTGTAAATCATAAATGTGTAGATGAATAGCCAAGGTGAGCATGGCCCAAAGTCCTAAGAGCTCTGCTCTATTGTTTGCGCCTGCCCCACAATTGAGCATCCATCGATAACTGGTTTGACTAGTTACTCTGATAAATTCACCTGCTTCGCTAATTTGTCGCCAATTCATAGTTAAGATATGCCTCATGCCAATATTAAATGCCATTGAAACCCACTCAATCAAGAACTTAAGGAATGATCATGGAGTCATGACCCCCATTTTAACCAACATTCCAAGGCTAAGATCAGTTGCACGTTCGTCCCATTGATCTACCTCCTCATTTGAGTCTCTCTTTGCGTGGAAGAAAGATACTTTAGAGAAAGAGATAACTTTGTTCTTGATTTCTAGCGATGATATTTTCTAATTTGTATCATTCAAGACTGGATTTTTCAATAATTTTCTTGATGATGATCATTGAATCCCTGTTAGCACAAATTTCTACCCTTCAATCTAAGTTGATAAACCTGTTATGAAAGCGGTAAAAACTTGGCTAATTATAGGAGAAATAGCCCCAGATGTCACGGGCTAAACCCCTCTCCATTTGGGCTAGTGCTTGCTAGCCTCTGGGGGGAGTCCCTAGGCACAATGAAGCGCCTTGCTCACTGATCTAAGGTCTGATTTTCTGTGTTAAAACTAAAAAATCAGCGAGTTGTTTTGTCTTGGACAGCGTGTGAAAGCGGTCCAAAACAGTGAGAAAATCGATCTTATACACTTGGAGGGAACCTGTAGGGTTAGCACAATGAAGATAGACTAGAAAGAAGATGAAAACTATTCAAAATGATCGAAATTAACCGTGACAAACAGTTCAGAAAAATGACATAACAAATTATAAATTTACCATAATATCGCCAAGAAAAGTGGTTTGAATGAAAAACACACACTTCTTTATTGATAAAACTTCCAAGAACACTGATTACACCACACTTGAAAAGCCTACAACCGAAACAATGACTACTTTGCTAAAAAAGAAACCACTAGACTAGAGAAAAAGAGGAGAGAATGAAAAAAACACTATACTGCCACTACAAAAACCCACCAAGAACCAATCGAAAGCATCCATTATATAGCTGCAAAATAACGCTAATTCCCCATAGATCGATGAAATCACATGCGTTGGTCTCCAAGAGAAATATACCGCATAGGAGTTTCAAGTGTGAGTAGAGTGGCACAAAGGAATGCGCATGAAATCTGGAGTGAGAGTTACTTGGAAGAAGGGACACCCGTGAGGTAGAAGGGACGGAAGTAGCACATGCATGGAGTTAGCATGTGCATGGAGGATGGGAAGTGAATGTGAGAGGACGTGGATATGTCAGCGAAACGTATGAGTGTGCATGGCGCATGGGAGAGAATGGTGTTAGTATGCGTGCATGGAGTGTGGGTGTGATAATATGCATGGACTCCGAAATAATATATGCCTTTTATTCCATAATGGAATCGCATGGGTTATTTAACCATACTTTTTTTTTAATCAAGTGTGAACATAAGTCATAAACAAGGGATACGATACGTATTTGGGGGACAAACTTTTTTTAATATTAATTAATAAATATTTTAAAGGGGACAAACACTTTTGGTTAATTAATATAACAAGGGGGCACTCACTTTAGTTAATGAAGATGGGCGCATATGAATACGTGAGAATGAGTGGGTAAGTGGTTAGTTATAAAGAAAAACCCTTTATTAATTAATTAAAAAGAAACGGGGAGATAAACTCTAAAATAATCAAATAAAGTTCATTTTTAATTTAATTAATTTAAAGTAGACAAGGTAAGTGGTTTAGAGTTTAAGGGAAAATGAATGGTATGTATGGGAAGAGGGAGTTAGGGAAAATGGTAATTAATTAATTAATTAATTAGTTAGTTAGTTAATTAATTAATTAATTAATTAATTAAAGGGGTTAAGTGAATGGGTTAGGATGAAGGTGAGTGAGGGTAGTGTGGAAAGGGGAAATGGGTTTAGGAATAGGATAGAGGTTTTGGATAAAGGGATCTGGGTTTAGGATTATGATAGAATTAAAGGGAAATGGGTTTTAGGGACAATGTATGGAAAGTGGTTTTATGACGGGTGAAGAAGATTTAGCGAGAAAAGTTAGTTTAATTGGCTAAACATACTCCATGGAAGTTCTACCCCATGCGTCCTTAGTCAAATAATGCCAAGTAGATGCCACATCTCACTAAAACTCGGCCACATGTCGGAATCTGATCTCATCACTTGTCACTGCTGGAGATGACTAGACTTACTAAATATAGCAGTTGCTAAAAATATCCATCCGATCCCAAAATTTTGAAACTTGTCGAAACTGACCCAAACTTTCCACAAATGCTCGACATGATTGGGAGAACACCATCATATGTCTATTGCTAAAAATAGACACCGATAAAAATAAAAAGTTGTTTGAATGCCCTTGACTTTATACTCATTGATCTTGTCTTCCTGCAAGGGATCCTAATATGTAGTCAAAACCGACATGTGAGCCCTGGTGCTAGACCTGCTAAAAATAACAATCTGGTTGACATCATCTGGAAAAAGGTCTAAAGGCCTCTAGATGCCTCAAGGATCAATACTGCGCTCTCGAAATCTAAATTTGGGGCTTGAATCACAACTTGCCAAAAATAACAAGTTCTTGCATGTCGCTCGGAAAAATGTTATCGGGCCTATAATCTTGCAAGGACTCATATTGTATGCTCATACTTGCCTCAAACTATCAAGAGACCCACCCAAACAGTGTCTCTTGAAATTTAACAACCCTTGTGTGTATACATCTCTCTTTAAAAAATGCATGGAAATCAAGTAGACTGTGACTCTGAACTAAGTAACCCTGTATTGATCATGTACCTACCTCGTGTGTGAACCAACCTACTGCTTAACATAAGTGCTAAAACCGCGGGAACATCTCAGTATGCCAATCAAAGTGTTGCATGTTGGATCTTAACCCTCAAGACTTTCAAGGGTGAAAATCTAAGGGTTAACAATGCTGACTCAAGGGGAGGAGATCCCCCTGTGGGTTGTCAAGAACCATAAGAATCTTTGCGTCCCTATAATCAACCGATACTCCGTGAATTGAAGAATGTGTACCAAAAATACCCCTGTAACTGTGTGGAAGGATGACGAAAAGGCCCTGTAATATGATGAAGAACAACCTGTAAGTTGACATGTAGTACCAAAGACTGTCCAATGGGCCATGGAGTCAAAGTATATAATCCTCCCACTAAAAAATGAAGACCAAGGGGTCTCATCCAAATCTGCTACCTGCTAGCACAAATTTCTACCCTCCAATCTGAGCTAATAAACCTGTTATGACAATGGTAAAAACTTGGCTAATTATAGGAGAAATAGCCTCAAATGTCATGGGCTAAACCCCTCTCCATTTGGGCTAGTGATTGCTAGCCTCTGGGGGAAGTCCCTAGGTACAATGAAGCGCCTTGCTCGTTGATCTAAGGTATGATTTCTGTGTTAAAACCTAAAAATTAGTGAGCTGTTTTGTCTTGGCCAATGTGTGAAAGCGGTCCAAAACAGTGGAAAAATCGATCTTATACGCTTGGAGAGAACCTCCAGGGTTAACACAATGAAGAGAGACTAGAAAGAAGATGAAAACTATTCAAAATGATCGAAATTAACCATGATAAACAGTTCAGAAAATGACATATCAGATTACAAATTTACCATAATATTGCCAAGAAAAGAGGTTTGAATGAAAAACACACACTTCTTTATTGATAAAGCTTCCAAGAGCGCTGATTGCACCACACTTGACAAGCCTACAACCGATACAATGACTACTTTTCTCAAAGAGGAGCCACTAGACTAGAGAAAGAGAGAGACACTATGCTGCTACTGCAAGAACTCACGAAGAACCTCTATCAAGCATCCGATATATAACTAGCATCCGATATATAACTGTGAGGAGATGCATAGGTGGCTAAAAAAGGAAAATATGTGCATGGTGAATGAGAATAATAGGAACTTGTGAGTATATGCGCATGAGGTAGCGAGTTAGCACATGTATGGCAGAATGAGCGAATTAACATGCGCATGGAGGACAACTAGGAGATGTGAGAGTCTAAGTTCACATGGGATAAGGAAGATGCATGTGATAGATGGAGGATAGAACGATGAGTGGGTGTGAGATGTTAGTTGTGTGGGGTGAGTGAGAGATATGCATAGGAGTGATAACATGCATGGGAAGGGATGACGTGCGTGAGGGAGCTACACATGAGTGAAGGAACTAGGAGTGCGAGATGGAGAGGTGGAGTATGACGCATGGAGTGGCGAATAGTAATAGATAATGTACATGAGTGGAATATGCAAGGAATATGGTATGCATATGGGTCATATTAAGTCACGCTTTATTAAAAAGAGAGTTTGGAATAACTTAAGATATGCACATTTATTTAAAGGATGGGTATGCATGTTTACATGTTAGACCCATGCTCACTCACAAAGATAATTACAGGGAGGAAAGTATGTATGAAGAGGGATATGATATGGGATAATTAATTAATTAGAGTTGGGGAAAACACTTTAATTAAATGGTTAAAATATTAAAAGGGACAAAATTTAATTAATTGTTTAATAAAAAGGTGAGTGGTTTTTTATTTGAATGGATGGCATGAGTTATATAAAAGGGAGAAGTATGTATACCTTGATGGGGGACAAAAACGTTTCATTTATTAATTAATTAATAAAAGAAAAGGTGGAGACAACTTTAAAGTAATTAAAATAAAGTGACTTTTAAATAATTAATTTAAAGTGGGTAAGGTAAATGGGTCTTAGAAAGTGGGTATTTGAGTTAGGAAAAATGAATGTTAAGTATGAGTGGAGGGGTCAGCAAAAAGGGTAATTAATTAATTAACTAATTAAAGGGGTTAAATGAATAGGTTAGGATAAAGGTGAGTGAGGGTATAGTGGAAAGGGGAAGTGGTTTTAGGATTAGGATAGAATAGGGTTAGAGGGTTAAGAGGTATAAGTAAAAATGGTTTAGGGACTACATGGAAAGTGTTTTTATAGTGGGTGAAGAAGAATTAGCGGGAAAAGCTAGCCTAATTGGTTAAACTTTCTCCATGGAAGTTCTACCTCATGCGCCCTTGGTCAAATAATGTCACATATATGCCACATCTCACTAAAACTCGACCACTTGTCAGAATCTGATCTCGCCACTTGTCACTACTGGAGATGACTGGACGTGCTAAATATAGTAGCTGCTAAAAATATCCATCCGGTCCCAAAATTTTGAAAATTGTCGAAACTGACCCAATCTTTCCACAAATGATCGATATGACTAGGGGAGCACCATCATGTGTCTACTGCTAAAAATAGACACTGCTAAAAATAAAAATTCCTCGCATGTCCATGATATTATACTCATTGAATTTGATTTTTCGCAAGGAATCCAAATCCGAAATCAGAACTGACATGCGTGCCCTGATGCTCAACTTGTTAAAAATATAAAGTTCTTTGAATGCCTTGAATTTATACTCATTGATCTCATCTTCTTGCAAGGGATCCAAATATGCAATCAGAACTGGCATGCCAGCCCTGGTGCTTGACCTGCTAAAAATAGCAATCTAGGCCACATCGTCCCGACAAAGGTACAAAAAAACTCTGGATGTCTCAAGGATCAATACTGCGCTCTCGGAATCTGAATTTGGGGCCTAGAGAAAAACATGTTGAAAATAGAAATCTTCAGTGAGTCACCTGAAAAAGTGTCATCGGGCCTAGAATCCTGCAAGGACTCATACTGTATGCTCTGAACTTCCCCAAACTTCCAGGAGACCCACTCAAACCGTTTCTCGTAAAAAGTAGCAACACCTGTATACATCTCTCTCTCACAAATGCATGGAAACCAAGTAGACTGTGACTCTTGAACTAAGCAACCCTGTACTGATCATGTACCTGCCTCGTGTGTGAAACAACCTCCTCCTCAACATAAGTGCTAGAAACCATGGAAAAATCTTAGTATGCCAACCAAAGTGTTGCATGCTGACTCTTAACCCTCAAGACTTTCAAGGGTGAAAATCTAGGGGTTAACAATCCCCAACGACTGAGAGAGTTCTAATGTTTTCTTCCTTGGCTAGAGATAGTTCACATAAGAGTGTGTATGCTTCTACCAAGTTGTTTGATACATGACTGATGCCCCATGCATAGGAAATTATTGAACTTCCTCTGAGATCGTGGAGACTCCCCCCGCTCTTTCCACCCTTAGGTTATTCTTTGAAGCCCCATCAAATAAAAGGGAAAATGATCTCTACTACAATTCCCAATCATAAAATCCTTGACTCTGCTTTCTAATTTTCCATTGTGGGTAGCTAATTGATCTAGGAATGATAGGAGGATAGACTTGTTTATGAAGGATGAACTGTTTTATCCAAATATCCTCCACCTTGTGCAAGGTTTGATCTTCAAATGTAATTATAATTCTAAGAAACCATGAAAGAATGGATTTATCTTTGGCTATTATCACCACTAGCTTGTCCCAAACATGATTAAAGATCACTTATTCCTAGCCAAACATATCTTCCAACAAATGTACTTTCAAAGTGCATTCCATACCCTTTTGAAAATGTTTTTATTTTTAAAGGATCCATGATAGTTCCTTCTCCAAAGCATGAACATCTAAGTCTAGGAGATTGGCCATCGTACTCGATGAGTTGTCCTAGAAAAAAGGAAAAATCCCAAACTTATTTTCATATACTTTACTCAAAAAATAAATGTCGGATTGTTTCTTCTTCTAAAGCACATAATTCACATCAAGAGGGTCCTTGGATCCCTCTTTTTCTCAAATTCTTTGTAGATAGAATTTTTCCATGGGTCATGATCCAACAAAAAATATTAATTTTAGGGAGCCCGTCATTGTTCTAAATGTGTTTACATAGAGGGGAACATTAAGGAATTGGAAGAGAAGCCAACAATGAAAGGTATCCATCCTTTACCCAGTATGAAGATTCTCCCCATACACTACAATATTTTACACTCATATTCCATGGGGTGCAACCATTAAGAGTGTACAAAAAGGTAGGAATAAAAGGTCATAGAGGCTCTAGAGGTTCCCCAAAATTCTATCTCATCCACTTAACAAAGTCTTCATCCGAAACCACAATATCATGCAATGTTTTCAAATTAGTACTATCCATAAAGACTCTAAGAGGTGTCAATTCATTTTTGGTGGAGAATGATTCCTTCCTAAGAATGTTATTATCCCAAATTGAGATATCCTTCCCATTTCCTGGTGTTTATGTGAGATTTTATCTTACTAGGGGGGTCATTGATTTCAAAAGTTTCTAAACATGTGAACCTTTTTTAGACTCCAGTAGGTTATGTATTCACCCATTTCTTTCACCCCTGAAGTATTTCTTCCACCATTCCATTCTTCCTGTGATCATTTTGCACAACAACTTGGCTCCCATTTCCAAGTTCAACAAAGATGGATATTTTATTCCCAAACCACCTCTATATTTTAAAAATCTAACTATGTTCCAATTTATAGGATGATACTTCTTTGTATTGGACTTGCCCCCCTGCCAAAGAATTTTTTTGATGTTGAGATTGATTTGGTTCATAATACCAACTGAAGCCAGCATGGATGAACATTGGTATATAGGAATAGCTAAGAGTATTGATTTTATTAGGACCTCTCTACCCATTGGGATCCCATTGTCCAAACTTAGTTTTTATTTTATCAATGATGTTCAACCAAGATTAGGAGGAATGATTTTTTTTTAGAGAAATAGGAATCCTAAGATACCTTAAAGAAGACTAGTTTTCAGATAAAGGAAATTGAAAAGTTATAAAGATGGAATGCATTGCCTGTATATTAGCATTACAAAAAAAAAATTGGCATTTATGATGTTTGATTGCCCCTCCAAAAGCAAGAAGAAAGGATTCCAAAACCTGATTGAATTAGGTAGTGATAATAATGGACACACTACAAATAAGAAGAGTGTCATATGAGAACTATGAATGGTTCAATATCTTAACACCCCATACAATATTGATTCCTAGGATATTCCCATTAATGCATTATACTTCAATTTTTCTTCATAATGAACCGACCACGATGATGTTAATGAGAAGGAACACAAGCTGTATCCTTTCCTTAAGCCTCTACTCCCTTGAAAGAAAGGAGTGAGTCTATGTAGTGTCCCCAAGGCCGAGCCTCGATGTAAACCATGCTCTG
>SNQJ01S0043076.1:50584-93273 GCA_010110895.2 Picea sitchensis | reverse complement strand
TAACAACCTAGGACTTAACATTTCTCCAAAACATGAGATGTCATTAAGGCTTTGAATTACAAACTCTGTAAATTTTTGACATAATCTTTCGATTGAAAAAAAAAGAAACCCCATTCATATATGTGTGTGAGAAAGACTAATAGTAATAGCCACTACATCATGTTCAATGGCTACTCTCTCAAAAAAATGGACTAAGATCACAATACATATACTAAAAGTTATAACGACTTATTGCATACACGACTAAACAAATTATCTCATTATGAATTATATTAAATGTGACAATACATTATATTATGTCTTGATATGTTCTTATATTCACATTATCCATTAAGGTATAACTACCATATCAACTGCTCAGAAAAGCATCACTTAGATGTTGATCACAAATTCCCCATTAACACTCAACAAAGTTTGGTTGAAGCTCATGCATTCTAAAAATTGCCTCATTCTAAACAAAAGTATTACATAACAACATTATAATCTCTAATTCTAAATATCAAGCTTAAACAACAAGCTTTAAACATCAAACGTAAAACAACAAGCTTACATAACCTCATTCTATTCCCTTATTATGAACAACAAGCTTTTAAACAACTTATACATGTTGAGCTTGGTAAAATATGATATGTTTTGAACCATGCTCTTGAATTTTGTTCATTTGTTTTGCAAAAAAAAACAATTGTCAAATTGATCTAACTTACCAACTTACAAATGAGCTGGTCTTAAATCTTAATTCACAATAGTACATACTTTTAATTCACATGTCTAATTGATTCTCTTGCGGACATCTACATATATCGATTTATATTGTAGATAAAGGAGAATTTCCCTCGTCTACAAGGTGTAAATGCCCTGCAAAGTTTGAAAGAGGAACATCACAAGACTCATTTAATCATAGTAGATGGTGGTCAAATGCATCCACTAGTGCCCATACTAACAATGATCATGGTATGTACAAATGTACATATGTAATTTTGTTTTTGAACACATATGGTGTGCAGAGAATATAATGAAACTTGAACAAGTTAATTTAATTCATCCTTTTAAAATGGAGTCTAAAGGGGATCATCCCATCAGAGTGTGCATCATCCTCTTGGAGGGTCTAGGCCTCAACCAATAGAAATGTGTGGCATTGATAAATCATACAATGTGTTCAATAACCTTGGAGTACTCATACCCTTTTCTATGTTGGAGAATGAATATGACCAACCACATAGGTTAGGTAAATTACTTTAAATTTACAAGTGTATTTATGTATTTATATAGAGATGAAGAAAAATTATATATTTTTATGCCCTTATTTATATATATGTATAATGTAATACAAATGTTGAGAGGTAGGGTGTAGAGGCATTTGATGCTCATCACAAGTACCCCAATAAAATGATAATATGTATTAACTTGTGTGTGTAATAGATTATCTTAACTTGGATCTGGAGGAGCAGAAAAAGACAATGCACTCCAGGTGCATAAGAGAGACAAGGTGTAGTAGTTGTAGTGGTTATGGAACACCATTTGAGTAAATGATATTCGAGGTTGAAATATAGTTTTGGGGGAATTTTTGGTCAACATGGCTATTTTTTAAAACCCTAAGAATATTTGATGTTTTCAAATAATGTTAAGAATTTATTTGTAGTGTTGAGGTACACTTTAGATGATAAATGAAAAATACAAGTGAATGGTTAGGGCATTGGAGGAGATGACATTTGAGATAATTTGGTTATTCAACATCAAGCAACTAGGAAGGCTCTGAAATAAAAGGTAAGATAACATGTATAAATTGATTGGGAGTTGTTGCACATGGAAGTAGGTAGGCTAGGAATTATGAAATCTCTTCTCCTCTTAAGCAACCATAGGTGTTTACTTATTTACCCAACTCCATTGTTGATGAACTAGTGACTAAGCATCATCAACAGTCAAATTCTCTTACCAATTTATATATGTTTTGAGTTCTAGAATAATTGTTTTGAATGTAATTATCTCAAGATGGGAAGGATGAAATGACTACGGGTTAGGGTTTCTATATATTTTGGCCTAGAATATGGATAGATATGAAGATCTTCTCGGCTGCTCAGAGAACACATGAGATGAGATCCAAAAATTTACAATGTTTCTCCCTAAGTATAATATCCCTAGTTCAAAGAAAAATTATGGAGTGGGGTGTAACTAATTTATGGAGTGGGGTATAACTCTTTTCACTACCTAGGACTTTAGTTTCATCTCATTCTATGGCTATTGTTTTAGTTAATCTAGGCATGTCAGATTGTCCTATTCAACAACTTGAATCTTGTTAGAAAATTGATAATCTAGGAGATACTTTCATGACTAGAAAATGATTCGACATAAATTAGATTTTACTCCACAGTAATGAGATCACAGTTGGAACTCTTCAAGCTCAAAACCATGAATATGTATTAAATGATCCAAATGTCTCACATGAGAAACATTTATTATCTCTTGTCAATATATGAAAGGCTCGCCTGTCATCTCAAGATCATCCCTCTAGACATACAATTTAGGGCTTGTGAATGTGCAACAATATTTGGTTTATTCAACAAATGGATGTTTATTTCCTTTCCAGTCATACTCAAATGTGTGTGGTAAAACATCTCAAAGGTAGAAGGAGTTTATCCTTATCTCAGGCTCGAGAGGAACATAGAACTCTCTTGATTACTTTTGGGGTTTTGGATTTATGGGTAATATCCTATATTTGGATGCAATTGTGGCAGTCACAAAGGAGAGAGAATCGCCATAGCCATCAAGGGTAAAAAATAAAAAATAAATAAAAAGAAGTGGTTAAGAAGAGGAGATCCTTGGTGAATATGACCTTAGGATAAGACACAATGTTGAGAAAGTCATTAATTATTTGGAGAAATCCTTGGTTGGGAGGTTTCAAAGAAGAAGGTTTGATAACATGAGCTTAAATATTTAGCTATAGAAGCTCCCATGTTAGTTTATAGACCCATTTTTCACATTCTTGCTAGGGGCTAGATTGGGTTTATATTTATAAGTGAAGAGGACACACCAAATATATTTAAGGGTCATTGGTTTTAGGAAATGCCATACTTGGCTTTAATCCCTTAGTCTATTTGGTTTGACCCTAAATTGGTGACTTCCATAAAAGCTCCAATATGGGTCAAATTGTTGAGATGCATATTGAATTCTCGTTAGAGAAGGTAATCAAGCCTTTAGGTGATTTTGTTGGAAGAGTTTTTGGAGGTGGATCTCTCCTTCTTATATAAACTATATTGGATGGTCCCTCATAGTTTGGTTGAGGTAGACATGGTCAAGGTCCTAACATATTCTTTGTAGATTGTGGTGGGAAATAAGAGTTGTTCTTAGCTTTTGGACTATATTTGTATCCCATTTTATTGTGTTATATGCCATTTGTATGGACACATGGTTAAATACTATTCAAAACCATTCTCTATAAAGGTATGGAACATAAAGGAGACTTCGCATGAAGGATGGATATCCAATGTAAATTATAGTAAAGGGAGAGATCCAAATATCAATGTTGCAAAGGAAGTTCCATCCCCCTATATGGAATAACAAGAAGATATAGAGGCATTAATTTTTGACAGATCCATGGGCGATGGGATGGTAGATGTTTTCCAGAGTCTACCTCATCCTCAAGTGAATGGAGGATTAATAGAGGATGATAAAGAGTAGCCACACAAGAGTAGGTCAACATTAAAATATGGTAAGTACCCACTTTCTCCCTATGAACAAATGGATCATCATTCTTATATTGCTTCCATTGTAAAGTCCGGGGCACAAACGGTTATGCTAGTGCAATCTGAGTTGAATAGGAATTATGGAAGGGGATCATATAAACCCTAACCCTTAGGTATCCAACCAAATCCTTTATTCCAATTCAATCTGAGTTGCAGGGGAATTATGGGAGGGGATCATATAAACCCTAACCCTAAGATCTCTAACCAAATCCTTTGTCATTCATTCCATGAACTACATGGGGAGCAATGTTTTTTTTTTTTTAAATCATATATTTTATTTGGAAATCAAATTATATTTATAAAATAGAACTTATCATTTATTTTAAGCGATAACCCATTAATATTTTTTTACTAACTTGAAAATTAGGAAAAAACACCAATACATGAATATCACTTGTGCATCACTGACAAATTATAATAATAAATCCCATATTAAAACATCTAGAGAAAAATCAACCTTTCATAGAAATTATAGATAACTTACAACCAAAAAGAATGGCATTAGAAACTACCATTAGAAATACATAAAACATTTTCTTCAACTTGCTAAAACACTCCAATATGAAAACATTATATACAACATGGTATACCATGGGAGTATACCATATACATGTTGAAATAAGTGAACCAAAAAAGTTAAGTATTAAAAACTATTGTCTCATACAAATACTTATATTATTTCAAATATAAGTTCATGGTCTTAGCTACCTAAAACTTTAGATGTAGCAAATGTTCCGTAAGATTTATAATACACAATCATGGGTTTGACAAAAAATGTTAAGGAAGTCAATTATATACTCATGGAAAAAAAAATCTAGGAGAAAAGTATAAATACAAAGAGAATTATTATCATAAATTAGACTACAAATTTTCTGTTTTAATGAAAATATGAAGAAATTTAGCCAAATTTGCTTTCAAAAATTTAAAATTTTGCCAAATTGGCGAAATTTCGCTTAAAAAAAAACATTGAAGGGGAGAAGGAAAATGTATTTTGTAAATCCATTTCTAATGGATCCTTTTCAAATCATGGTGATTCTTCATTCAATACAATTAACAAAAATAAGGAAGAGTTGAATTTATTATCTTTGACTAGATATTTTCTTAGACCTTGAAAAGGAGCTACAAAGAATGGGGGCACGTTTTCTCTAGGGAGTTAAGGTCAAGATATGGACTTTGAATATGATACGTGATCAATAGGTAGGAAGTAGTTTTTAAACATGCTCAAGAGAGAGGTCCGAAAGAAATAAAAAAGGGAAACAAAAATATCGAGAGGGGGTCCTTAGAGCATGAAAACACCCCCTAAGGATTTAGAAATGATGTTGTTTTCTCTAAACATAAAGGGTATAGGAAGTCCCTCAAAAAGGATTTCATTTATCATTTTGATTGATATTAATAGGTTGGACATTCTAATGCTTCAATAAATTAAGGGAGATGGTCAAAAGATGGTTGGAGAATTGGGAAAGCTATTGAAAGATTGGTCTTTTGGGTCACTAGAAGTAGTAGGGAATTATAGGGGTATTATGACATGTTGGAGGAAATCTATCACTCTAATTTATTTTATCTTCATTGACTCGGGAATATAGACCAATTTCATCTTCAAGGATTTGGTCTAACACTCTCTATTATTAATTGCTATGGTCCTTACAAGGACGACTGTATTTTTTGGATTTCGTTTTAATCTCCAATACATTAAATAAGAAAATTTGGTCATTGTAGGTGACCTAAATTTGACTACTTCTCGAGCTAATATTTGAGGACATAATGCAAGAGTGATAGAGAATCTAGGTATTTAAAATATAAGATAAATGATTCAAGTTTTATAGATGTTGAACCCTTAAAGCTAGGTCCTACATGGAAGAACAATAGGGAAGGCTCAGAAGGTGTATCCAAGAGGTTGGATAGATTCTTAGTCTCAGGAAGCATCATGTATGTGGTAGACTGATTCAAAACTTAGTTGATCCCTATGTGTTTCTCTAATCATGGTGAAATTATTTTTCAAATGGATAGACAAAATGATAAACCACTAAGTCCGTCCAAATTTAACCCTTTCTTGCTAGAATATGTAGAGTATAGGAATTTAAATAAAAAAGAGTGGATAAATTTTTATATGAAACCTAATGCATTATCCTACTTCCAATTCATCTCCACTCTCAAAAAATTGAAGAAGGAAACTCTTGATTGGGTCTCCCCAAAAAAAGAAGAGATGGATAAGGATTTTAAATCTACGAAAAACTTAATTTACTGGATCTCTTTGAAAGGAATGTATCAAGCATTTTCAATGATAATATAATGGAAAATAAAGAAATGTAAAGTAAAAAATAGAGGATTTTGGCATGTAGGAAAGAGGAATGGAAAATGAAAAGTGGATTGAGAAGAGAGATGAAAACACAAAAAAAATCATAATTTTGCAAATCATGGAAAGCAGATTAATACAAGTTGTGATATGATGACTTATGAGGGTCACATGGTTCATAAATTATTTGAAATTGCTAAAGTAGGATTTGCACATTTCCAGAATATCTACAAAGATCTAGAGTAGGAAAACATAGAAAAAATCTTAAAGATTGCATCCTACTTTCCTATCTTTGTCACTGAAGAAAATAACCAATTGTCGATGGTGGAGACCTGAAGGAAAAGTTGTATACTATTCTAATGTCCTTAATAAAAGACAAAAACCCAAGGTTGAATGGGTGGATGGTCAAGTTGTTTAATAGTTTTTATGATTTACTAGAGGATGATTTGCTCATAGTGATCAGGGAATTTAAAAGTTTTAGAAAGGTTTGTATCTCCCTAAATGCAACATTCTTGGCCTTAATCCCCAAAAGGGACAAGACAAAATCATTTTTATGAATTTAGACCTATTTCACTATGCAATTGTCTATATAAAATTATCCCAAAGGTCCTAGCTGCTAGGGTCAAAATGATATTCTAATATTTTATATCGCAAGAGAAATTTTGGTTCTTGGTATATAGGTATATTTATGAAGCAATTGGGGTTGCACAAGAGGGTATTCACTCAATGAAATTTAAAAATATCCCTGCAACTATCTTGAAGATTGGATTTGTCAAATGCTTATGACTAGATCATTTGGTTGTTCTTAAGACCTATGCTTCTTCAAGTAGGATTCAATTACCCTATAGCGATATAGATAATGTGATGTGTCTTTTCTATATCCCTTTCTCTTCTTATAAATGGTTCTATTGCAAAATTCTTCCATCTTTCTTGATGCCTTCACCAAGGTTGTCCTTTATCTCCATTGTTATACTTTTGGTAGGAAAGGGTGTTAGAAAATCCATTAGGGAGGCAAAAGGAGTTAGAATTATATCAGGGGTGAAGTTAGGTCGTTCTTGCAATTTTACCCATATATTGTTTGTTGATGATGTTTTATTATTTATAAATGGGGGTTTCAGAGAAATTTCAAGTTGAAGGAAACTTTATGTTTGTATGGTAAAGTCACACGAATGGAGATTAATATGCAAAAAAATTGATATTGGTTTCAGTGGTTTGGAGGTAGAGGTTGTTTAGAGATTATTGTTGGACTTTACATTTGAAGAGATAAACTTTGAGGAAGGATTTAAATACCTAGGATTTTTTTTAAAACCCAATGGGTATGGAAAAAGGGATTAGGTTGGTTACTAGAGAGAATAGAAGCTTGAATAAATCATTGGGGTAATAGATGGCTATCAATCGGTGGTCAGTTTAATTTGGTTAAATTTGTGTTGGAGGCTCTCCTGGTCTTTTGGAATTCACTACCATTTATTCCCAAAGGCGTTTTAGAGGTCATTAGAAAGAAGTGTATTCATTTTATTTGGTCTAAAAAATGTAAAAATGACCACATCCCTTGAGTTGAATGAAATAAAGTTTCAATGCTAAAGGAAAATGGGGGTTGGGGTCTACAAAAAGTGCATGTTTTTGGTTTGTCTTTGGAAACAAACAACATTCAGAAGATATTGAGAAAAATGGGGTTTGTGGAGAGATATTTTGTAATGTATTGAACCTCCAACTGAGGAACATTATGTGCTGAATACACATTAAAATCAAGATTTCCTACTTAATAATTTCATGTAGCTTACCAACTACAAATCACACACAGATTTGACCATTTCACTGATACCACATTCTAAATGAATCTAACAACGTAAATAAAACCATGAATGAAATTGTTCAAGTAACAACAAGATACTGAGCATTCATATCAAACATTTACAAAACTGAATAACATAAGAACAAAATAGAAACAAGTATCTGTTAATAATTAAACAAACGGATATGTACAAAAGATGAACCTCCCATCCATAGGCGTTTCTGCTCATTTTCTCTCAACAACAGGCCATCCCCAAGATGAGGCTATGAGTCTACAAGGAGATCTGGCCCTCTAGCTAACCACTCTCTACACATAAAAATCCCCTAACCTAGGTTCTAATCCTACAATAGTTCCAATCCACCAGCTCTCTCTTCCCCACAACCAGTACTACCCAAGGAATGTACCCCCTTCATTTCTTGCAGTCCCTCGGGTTGTATCGTTCGTTTATCAGGGCCCCTAGTGCACTCGATTGGCTAGGAATCTCTCAACTTCTTCAAGAGTTCTCACAATGGCCTTCACAAGGTTCTTAAGTCATTTCCTCAATAGCAAAACATACTACAGGATTACAATCCGTTTTGTAGACACCCAAACCTCTTTCCCAACATAACCACAACCAAATAATGGCTTCCTTCAAGCACAACATGGTTGGTTCTCTTCCCAACACTCAACTCCTCTCATGCTACCCAAAATATGCAAGTAAAAATTGCTCTCTATACAAAACATGTCCCTGTCTAAAAAATTCCCCCTTGGCCATACATATTTCCTCTCTTTGCTTGTTTTCTTGAGTTTACTTATGCTCTTCCCAAAGATGATTTTGCTCATTCACATGCTCTCAATAAATATGGGATGTGACTCCTCACACCCACTCTCTTACATGAATTCAATGATTGGCTTTGGGAACACTCAACAACAAATAGAAGGTTATACAAAATGATAATAATTTCAAGAATGTGGGTTGGATTAATACCCATGAATAAGCCCCCCCTTGGACCCCCCTCTCTCTTGTGGAATCATATGCCCCTACATTCTTCATCCCTTTAGTATTGCAACCAACGTTACTATTTTTATTAATTATTTCAATGCACATAATATACCATTTGGCCTTCAACCACATTAAACCAATATGGGCTCCTTGCCCCAACACATCGGCTCACCAACCTAAATCACATTTATACAATTACAATATAATTCATGGGGATTAAAACTAGGGATGTTACATATTTTAAAACAAAAGTACATTGCTCTAGGATCCTTCCTCAACTGGATAAGAAATCCAAGAAAACCCATAAGGAATTCATCCAATTAATGGAAAGATTTAGTAAGATCATTTTGCAGTAATAGGTGACCATGTATCTTGGAAGGTAGGATCTGGAGAAATTTTGGGAATTGCCTGAGATGTTATTCTAATATGTGGAGAGGGTTATCTATTTTATGATGAATCCATAAAGTCTTTACATTACAATGGATTCTATACTTCAAGCTAAGTTGTAGATGAAGTATCCACAAGCATATGGTCACAAGGATGGTGATCAATTGAATCATTACATATGTTAGGTAATCAGATAAATGAAGGGAAAATTTGTATTCATCATCTTAAGAAAATACATATTATATTGAAGGATGACCCAAATTAACTAGCTTGGGAAAAAATAAAATAGGGGGTCAATTCACTGCAAAACTTGGGTATAAAGTGATGTTTGAAGGTATAAATCTAGAGATATGTTGGTGGTGGAAGCATGTATGGAAGATGAAGGTCCTAAAAATTCCAAATTCCTCCTTTGGCTAGATTAAATAAGTTATTGAATTGGAATTTGTTGCAACTAAGGAACAAGCAAGGCCCAAATATATGTATGATGTGTAGGAATAAGTGTGAAACAAATTGCCATATTTTTATTCATTATCCATATTCACAAGCACTATGGAAGGAGGTAAAAAATCTAACTAGATTTGACAATGTGTGGAATGAAAATACAGTTTAAGAGTGTCTTCAAGCATGGTTTATGAAAAATAAATAACAAAGTTTAGAGTTGCTCCATCTTCGGTCTTGTGGGGTATTTGGTTGGCACAAAACTTGACCATATTTTAAGATAAACCGATTCTAATGTTTTAGGTATGTTCATAGATTTATTCTTTAGGACTAAAATGCGGTACTCCAGAATAAAAAATGTGCCAAGATAGATCCAAGAGGTACACATAGATAAATATTTATGCTCAGGTTTTTAGATGGGGTTTCTCAAAGTGGTCAAAATACAATAGTGTTGGAGGTGTTTTGTATTTTTTAGAGGATCATTATATCAAATTTAAAGCAAGTCTTAGCACTGGAACAAGAAACTCAACAAAACTAATACACTAAAGTTATTAATGATATGTGTTTTAGACAAAAATATTTCAAAATTGTAGATTCATGGTGATTCTTCTTTAGTTATTAATTGGATGGGTAGTTCTTCACATCTCCAAAATATCATGGTCAAGCCTTTGTGACATCACATCTCCAAAATATCATGGTCAAGCCTTTGTGACATAGTCTTAAATATATAAGTGCCATATTTAAGCACATTTATTTCATTCGTATTTTCAGGGAAAACAACATAATGGCTAAAAATTATCAAAGAGGGCTTCATATTTAAGAAGGAAAGATGATTCTAACTAGGTTCAAAAATGGAATTTTTTTGGACACTTTCCATTTTTTCTAAAGTGTTTGTTTATATGCTATGTTATTATGGTTTCGCTCCTGATCTCTTGTCCTGTCCACCATGTAAGTTTTTAGTGAATAGTTTATACATAGAATATAGGTTTCTTTCCTCTCACAGTTTTTGTGAGTCCTAAGGAAAAAAATTCTATTGCGCTATAGTTTTTATGGGAACTTTACATAGGAATGCCCACTTCTGAACATAAGGAATTTTTGGGTGCACAAGGCACAGGAAGATAATAAGGGTATTTCTCAATCTCCAAAGAAGAAGGACCCCTCTGAGGATAACCCAAAAAACTCACATGAGGCTAATTTCGCATCAATATCAATAGAAATGGAGGCTATAGGACAATAGGAGGTGGAACCCCTAGAACTAAGAAAGAAAAATTGAACATTTAGAATATTCAAGTAAGAAAAATCTTCCTCCTCGTCGTGAATTTGAAAATAATTTTGAAAACTTATTTTTGGGTATTGGGAGGTAGGTTTAGACAAAAATAATAGGAACCAATCCAATGATTTCTTCCCTATACTTTCAAGGATTACTATCCCCAAGCCTCCTCCTCTCATTCCATCAGATGGATTGGGAGGGTTTTAAGGTGGTGAGACATTCTCACCAAGAATTTCTGACAATTCACCTGGAATAGATAAATCAAATTGATAATCATAGCGATTCTAAGCCTCTGAGGTAAAAAAATATAAAATCATGCCAAGGACAAAAGGAGCACCCATTTTTTCAAGTGTGATAACATGAGGTTTGGGGGTTCTGGAAGAAAAAGACACCAAAGAGACTTAGAGGGGTAGATAATCCTTTTTATCCCTAGCTCAAAAGAAAACAAATTTGAAAGTAAAAGTGGAAGATAATTGTTTTTATTTGGGGCCCTTACAAAAAATTCCCCCATGGATTATTCAAAATAATTTTCTTAACTCTAAAATGTAGAGGACTAGCTGATTCCTCGAAGAAATTAGCTATTAAAAATTAGTTGATATTCATAAACCATATGCCATTTTTTACAAGAAATAATGAAATATGGGGAGAAGGTAGTCCAATACTTTTCCAAACTCTTAGGAGGGTGGGATTTTAACTTTATTTATTCTATAGGGACATCTAGGGGAAACATTACAGGGTGGAAAATATAATATTTCTCCTATTATAAATATTGGGATTTTTTATCAAGTCTATGGAATTCTTTTTTCTCTACAGACCTTGGAAAAAAATCACTTGTTTGAATATATATGATCATGACTATGATAGATTGGAATATTAGGAAAAAATATTCATCATTGAATGGATTCAAAGAGGATTGGTTGTAGTTAGAGGAGATCTGAATTTCTCACTAGGAGAATCAAAGTTTTGAGGGCTAGTGGCTTGGGTAGATAGTTTGTTTGGATACTTCATAAACAAATTAGAAGTGGTAGGATTACTAGATATAGAGCCTAAAAAACTAACCCTGATGTGAAGAAACGAGAGGACAAGGGAGGCTATAATAGAAAAGAGATTAGGCCATTTCTTTATATTAGAAGGTTTTCTTGAAGAAACCCTAAGAATTTGGCAATGGGTCTCCACCGAAGGGGGGATTCAGATCATAACCTAGTTCTTATTGAGGTTTCCCATGCCCAAGGAAAACCACCCAAACCCTTAAAAATGAATCCTTAATGGATAAAAGAAGAGGATTTTGTGAATAAGATAAAAGAAGTTTGGAATCCCTATGGTGACTCCTTAAATGAATAAGCTCCCCTCCAATTTCATCAAAACCTAAAAATGGCAAAGCAGGTTGTAATAAAATGGTCAATGGAGGAAAAAAATTAGGAATATAAGACTTTAAAGAAATAAGAAGAACTTATAGCTTCATGCTACAACAATGAAGCTTTGGTATTCTTATCAAAGAACCAAAAAGTTGAGATAAACAACTTGATAATAAAAAGAGGAAAATATTTTGGACAAAGAGAAAGAATGGAGGATTAAAAGTAGGGTTATTTGGTTATAGGTTCGATATGATAATACCAAATTATTCCATGTATATGCTAAATGTAGGAAAAATATAAGCTCTATTTGGAATATATTAAAAGATGTTGGAACTTGGGCAACAAATTTCTATGAGATGGAAACAAAAGTGATCAAATATTTCCAATCTCTCTTTAAATATGATTCTTGTGCAACTATTGCAACAATAATTAAATTGTCAAGATATTTCCCAAGATTTGTCAATCCAAAGGATAATCAAGCCCTAATGGTGGAATTTGGTAAAGAAAAACTTCTCAAGACCCTTCAAAGATTTCAAAAATACCAAATCTTTGGTCTAGATGGACTCTCAATTGAATTTTTCTTGGGCTATTATGATTTTATTGGATAAGACTTAAAGAGAGCAGTTGAGGCCATAAATTATTTTAGGGGTTAAATTTCTCCAATGGGCTAATTTTCCATGGTTTCCAAAAAAAAAACCGCCAATTTCCATTCTTTTCTAAAAATGATTTGCCCAAATTCCATAGAATAAAATTATTTTACCTTAAAAATCGCCAAAAATTTATAGAAACTATATAAAATCCTTAGAAATTTGAATATTTTTACAAAACTATCACCAAATTTGTTTATTTTGCATATTAAGGAATAGTAAGATTAGCCCATGTTTCTACATTTTAATATAAACTTCCATCCTTAAAATTATCCCTGGTTGAGGCTTCAATAAACATAGGGAGAACATCGGCATCCCTTAATACAACCTTCATAGCCAAGATCCAAAAATTAGACAATACCTCTTTCTTTGATAACTTTCAACCAATATCCTTGTGTAGCTACATATAAGAAATTATATCAAACATCATAGCGAGAAGGATGAAAGGTATCCTCTCCCAAAATATCTCTCTTGAACAATTTGGTTTTTTTGGAAGGGAGACAAATTAATGAGGCTACAAGGGTTTCACAAGAAGGATTAAACTGAATAAAGAACATGAATTTAAGAGTTATGACTATAAAAGTGTACCTTTCCAAAGCCTTCTATTTGGTGATTTGGCTCTACATAAGATTAATTCTTATTCATCTGGGATTATGTCATCAATTTTCCATTTGGGTAATGAACATTATCAGTTCAATCTCGTTTGCAATCCTTATAAATGGTGTTAATCCTCCTTCTTCAAGCCAAACATGGGATTATATAGGGATTCCCTCTATCCTCCCTTCTCTTTCTTCTAGTTTTGGAAGGGCTCAATGGATCCTTAAAGGTGGCTTCATGAAGTGGTAACCTCAAAGGTATAAATGTGGGAACCGCCTATAATGTTACTCATATACTTTTTCCAGATGGCATTCTTATATTTTGTGAAGGTTATATAAGAATGGTTGAGAAACTTAATGAGATGATTGACCTTTTCTATGATGAATATAGTATGAATATAAAATCATCCAAGTCAATGATCTACTTCTGGGGTCTATCAAAGGCATAAAAACTTAAATCTCATAGTTATATCCTTACAATATAGTTGATTTTGATGTTGGAATGAAATACTTAGGTTTTCATCTAAAAGATAACCTATATAAAAATGGTGATTGGGTGATTGACAATGAAGGTGGAGAAAAGTATTAATACTTGGTCCAACCATTGGATCTCCAAAGCAGGCCAACTAGTCCTAGTCAAAGAGGTTCTTGAAGCTATCCCAGTTTATTATATGTCACTTGCTTGGTTTCGGAAAGGTGTATTGGAAAGAATTAAGCAATTATGTTATAGGTTGATTTTTTCTAGAGAGAGGGAAGAAAGGAATGGTGTTGGCTTCCTGAAAACAATAGCAATTCCAAAATCTCAAGGAGGATGGGGCCTCAAGAACATCTTCCTAGTCTCAAAGGAATTAGCTTCAAAAAATGTTCAAAGGCTTCTGCAAGGTTATGAGTTGTGGCCTCACATCACAAAGGACAAATACATAACACCTAAATCTATGGAATGTTGCATAAGAAAACCTATAAAAAAAATCCCAGAATGCCTCAATAATATGGAAAGAAATTATCTTAACATTCCTTTTGATTGGAAACTCGCTGGTATGGAAAGTAGGGAAGGGAGAAAAGGTCCAGTTATGACTTGAACTTTGGAAAAGAAGTAGGTATTTTTACAAGCTACCAATTCATCTCATACATGAAATAAAAAATAGAGGATACCATACCTTGAGGCAAATTGCAAAAGGAAATAGAGATAATGGTAGGAAACAACAACGACTGTCTTGGAGAGAGATAAGAATCGGGTAAGAGGATGCGAAAATTTTGAAAAACTACACGAGGAACCTTAGAAAGTGTTTTGTCGGACTAATTGATGAGGAATACCAATTATATGGTCACTAATTCCTACAAGGTTTTATGATCCAAGACTAGGATACAAATCACTTGCAGTCGAGGGAAATGGCAATCCACAGGTCTGGTGGTGGAAACATATCTAGAAATTTAAATGCCTAGCTAAATCCAAAAAAATTGTGTGGATACATTTGAACAACAAATAACTAACATGGTACATACTACAAAAAAGAAGCTTTGAGGGCCTAGGAAGTTTTGTCTCTATAGGCTTAACAATGAAACTAACTTGCATCTCATTATGTCTTGCACTTATTCAAAGTAAGTTTGGTTGGAGATAGAAGGACTAACAAGCCTAAAAAATGATTGGGGAGGGAATACCATAGAGGAATCCCTTAGAAAGTGGTGCCTAAACAAGGAAGCTAAGAGGTACATAGATCTTCCCCTTTCTGTTGCTTGGGGAATTTGGTTTGCTAGGAATTCCAAACTCTTTGAGCAAGTGGGTACCATACCTCTAAAATGCACTATTCAAAGCTTAAATATTCTATCTACCTTTCCCTAGTACAAGGAAATTCATCCCACTAAAAAAATAGTTGAAGAAGTCATAAAAAAGTAGATTCCATAGGATTTCTTTGATGGCGCCTCTCAGGGAACCCCCCTAGAGGTGGGGTTGGGGGAATTATCCATCTTTTCTCCGGACATTGTTTCTCTTTCAAATCTGGAATAGGCCATGAAACAAACAACTACTAAGAATTAATGGCACTAAAACTGGTTTTAATGTTGTCACATGAAAATGGAATTATTCAAATTAAAATATTCTAAGATTCACTTCTTGTTATTCAATGGATGAAAGGAGAATTAAATCTAAGCAACTTCACTCTGCAACCTTTGTTTCTTGAAACTATGAACATTAAATCAACCTTCACTCATATCTCTTTTGCACTTGTATATAGGGCAACAACAAGGAATCAGACAGGTTATCCAAAGAAGTTGTTGCACTAGAAAAAGGAACCTAGGAGATCCTGGAAAATTCTTGAGGACACCTTGTTGCTTATATTCATGAACCCTCGTTTTAAAATTTTCACTTGTTTTGAATTTCTAGATCTGTCAATTCTTATAGAAAGATTGGTTGAATCTTACTATTATCATAATTTCATATATAATTTTGAAGAAAAATGTTTAAAATGATGATATTATCTAGAATTGGTTTTTTTGTGGAGATGGAAAAACACTATACTTTTAATATTTTAAAGTATGTCACACTATAGAATACTACCTCAAGTCTTATGCTTCAGGCTTTATGAGGAAATTTGGAATTCTATCTAGTATCTGACTTTGTAATTTTGTTTATATAAATAAAATTGCTTGACTTTTTTTCTTGGAATACATACATACATATACATATACATATACACATACATATATCCTTAATTCTTAATTTAATTTTAAATATAATATGTAGAGTATGTGCCCCTATATACTCAACCATCAGATATTTCCAATGAGGCTCCATGGGAGATGCAATTCAATTATTGGTGTATTGTTCTTGCATGTCCTATCATAAAAAAAGTATATAGGGCCACTTTGAAAAATTAGAGCCCTTTCCCGAGAGTCGACAGAGCTTATAGACTATTTTTCTCTCTCTTGGCATATCACTTGATGTTTACAAATCAGTTGGACCTAGTTTCGATGTGTTTTTTGGTGTGATGCACAAACGAAGGGAGAAAATTCAGGGGCTGGATAAATGGGATAATAGAGATAAATAGAGAACTAAAGCAATGCATTAGACTTGTTTAATTTAAAAAAAGGACCAAAACATAAGATGTGCAAGGTGCAATATTTTAAACACCACCACATTGCTTCTTATCTTTATGATCGTATGGGAACTTTCCATGGAATAATAAGGTAGATACATTTGGGAGGATGATTTATGTAGAGTTATTTTTATATGAAACCTAATTATACAAATATCTTGTGTAAATTTTATGGTGTTGGCAAAGTTTTCACCTATGATGTTGAGGTGTAGATGAAGACCCTGTTTTTATTCATCCTCCACCACCCCTTTTACTTTGCCCCTTGGTTTGGTAGATTTATCAATAAAGTTTGAGAGTGCCTCCCAATTTTTTTGGGAGGTGAGGGTGTCCATGGTTGAAAGCATTATCTCAATGCTTGTGGGGTTTGATTTTGGCCTTAATTGCCATAAATCCAGAGAGATAAATCCAGAGAGAGGTCTCGTGTGGAGTTTTGTGATATCCTTGACATTAAGGCGAAGTCTATGGGACATCATAGTATATGTAAAGATGTGTTGATATTATTTGTATGGTTTATTCCATTCCCATTCTAGGGCATGAATGGTATGTATACACATGTACATTTAGGTAGATGGATTTAGAACATGAATTAAATATTGGTTTATTTTTGTAGGCTTTTGGTTATTTAATGCACATGTTTGACACGCTTATATCTAAAACACTAAAAGTTATCCTTTATAGTGGTTGATTAGCAACAAATGACACAATTTCTAAATGCATGTAACTTCATTGCAAACTCTATGCAGTTGGACAATGTATTGTGCTTATTTTGAGTGAGGTACATCATAAATTTGTATATATATAATTTCTCAAGAATGCACCTTCTAGCGAACGTTATATATTGAAACTTTAACTTTTTAAAAAATATTTCTTTTATCTAACTTCCCTACGCAATGAAACATTGACTATCAGTACAAAGTGAACATGAAGCAAAGTATTCCATCAATTGACATAGGGAAAATTGATATTATTATCAACATTTAGATGGTTCACAAGTACATAGTTTCATGCAAATTAATCCTAGTACAATGTGAACAAAAATAACACACTTCCAATTGCAAGATGTTGGAGGGATGGTCAACAATGAACATGAAGGCATCATAACACAAAATGCCACTCTACTCCCCCAAGTATTAAAACAAATTTGTTTATGTATGTATCAAGATATAGTTTAGGTTATTGTTTATCCTAGATAATTAGTTTTTATGTATACATATATGAATTATTACATTATCTATGTAGTACCCTATTTGTTTTGACTTATTTGACATATTGGACTTTATTATTTGAGGACATTTAGTTTACAAAATGACCTATTTTATTGACGTGTCTTACGATGAAACTCAAAATCTTTGATTATTATTGATTGATTTTAATTGATGTAATGGTAACTTCAATGAAATTTTATTGAAATGGTTATGTGAAACATGGATGGATAAAATGTACATTGATATGACGTAATTGGAATTATCATTTTATATGGTTATGATACATGAAAT
This sequence comes from Picea sitchensis, assembly GCA_010110895.2. Lineage (NCBI taxonomy): Eukaryota > Viridiplantae > Streptophyta > Pinopsida > Pinales > Pinaceae > Picea > Picea sitchensis. The sequence goes on along the minus strand of SNQJ01S0043076.1, from coordinate 75,185 downwards.
GAATATATTTGAAGTGAAATTATTTTTAGATGTTATTGATGGTTTGCCTAGTGTGACAGGGAAGCCACATGTATACATTGACGTTGTTGGAGTTACTTCACACACACCTAGGATTTATTTTTCCTAAGGTTTTTCCTATGTTTATTAGTCATTATTCAGTCTCCTATATTTTAGGAAGAATATTCCTCTAGGGAGAATATTCTTTTCAGTTTTCACTTTAGTTTGATCAGTTGAGTGGAGTCTAGATGCTACATTGGTATTATCACCATGCAACATTGGGATCATCACCAGGTAATGCGCATTGTCCTTGGGATAATCACCAACCTAGCGCATTACTCATGATTCCTTGATCTCCTTGTAACTTCACTATGTTTCAGTCAGTTAACTGAAGACTGATAGACTAGTTAACTTAGCTAGGTGGAAGTTCACTCCCATAACTTCCCGAGAGACTAGACTAGGTGGCAGTTTACTCCCGCAGTTGTTGGTGTGTGTCCAGATCACTCTAGACCACCACTATGGCGCATTGAATTATCTTCTAGTGCACATTGGTTGAGTTATATAGATTATTTTATGTGTAAATTATCAATTATTCATTTGGTTAATGAGAATTCTTCCATTCTTTCTCTCTTGCTTCTATTTTCTTCTATTTTATCTGCAACTGTGTATGTCAATTCCCAGCTAGATCTATTATGTACAAGTTCAACACATTTACATGGTATCAGAGCTGAAATACTGCTAGCGAAAATCCACACCAAATTATTTTTTGCAGGTACCAAAGATTGAAAACAACGGAAAAGATGAAATTCCCAAAAGAATTCATTCTTACACCTTACAAATTATTTTCATGGAAGGAGAAGATGGTTATGCATCTTCGAAGCAGAGGATTGTACAGGTTAACCATGAACATAGAGACAAAACCAACATCAACCATCGAAAAATCCAAGTATCTAAATCGAATGGATGAAGCATTTAGAACAATTTGCAGTCTCATTTCTCTCGATCTCCTTTTTCACATATCTTCCTGTAAAAACCCCAATGAAGCCTAGACCACCATGGAAGGGATTTTTGGAAAACAGGATGAGATGAGGGGACACATGCTCTATGTGGAATTGCTCACATTAGATCCAAAAAGCTTTGACAATCTCCAAAATTTCTTTACAAAATATAAGGATTTACTTCCGCAACTCAAGGCTTGCGGGGTTGATAAATATGAGGAGAAACAAATGCTTCTCACCATTCTCTCCAAGCTTGGTCCTGAATTCTCATTGTTTGTATCCACATTCCATTTAGTCATATTCACCTCTGGCGCCACCTAGAAGATGCCTTCTCTTTAGGAATTTATCAAATCTCTGACACAAGAGCAGACTAAGCTCATCAACATGGGAAACATCGAAGGCCCAAAGGCACATGCACTTACTGTAAAAAATGGCAATGGTCATCAATATCAGAAATATAAAGATAAATAAAAAATAAAAGCTCATGTAAATCCAAATAAGGAAGGGACTCAAAACACTTCAAAGATGCCTCTATATCCAAAGGTGGAAAGGGAAGAAAAGATGAGAAATGCACATACTGCCATAAAGGATTCCATCCAGAATCTGCATGTATGCAAAAACAAATAGATCTAATGACCCAAATACTTCAGAAAAACAACCTTAGAGATAACATCCTTGAGACTGAAAAGAAGAAGAAGCCAGAAGATCAGAATCCCAAGAAAGCTAATTCTACCCATGCCTTGATTTCCATCAGCTCCTCTCTCGATGCTTGGATCGTAGATTCAGGAGCATCACACCACATGGATTCCAAAAAAGAGGTTTATTATTCATTGGATGCATGCAAAGGTCCTCCTATTCTGATGGGGGGGAAATTTCTAGTCGAGGTCACTGACAAAGGAAGGATTGAACTCACAAACAAAAGCTTTGAGAATGTGTTGCGCGTTCCCAAACTTTTCGTCAATCTTCTCTCCGTGTATCAGATGAAAAATTATGGTACTGGAAAGAAAGTCATATTCACACATGATGCAGTGGATATCTATGACATGAAAACCAATTACAGGGTTTCTACCGGTGAGGTAAATCATCAATCTAGGATTTACACATTTTTATGAATTTACTGAACCAGATTCTGCTTTACTGCTACCCATGCTGATGAAAGCAGCAAGATTTGGCATGAAAGGTTCAGGCATTTAAATTTCAAATATATGCAACAACTTATCAAGTAGGTATTGGTTGATGGTCTACCAGACATCCATTTCTCCAAAGGAATTTGTGAGGGATGTGTTCTTGGAAAACTCCCTCAAGAGAAATTCGACAAAGGAAAGAAACAGAGGGATTCATCTCCTTTAGATCTGATCCATAGTGACCTCATGGTACCTTTTCCGCATCCATAAATCATCAAAGCAAGGTATGTGCTCATTTTTGTTGATGATTTCTCATGCTTCACGAGGATTTTATTTCTTAGGAAAAAATCATAGGTCTTTCAACGCCTCAAATATTTCAAAGCCCTTGTTGAGACGTAGTCAGGAAACAAAATCAAAATCCTTCAAACTGATAACAGGGGAGAGTATGTCAACCGTGATATCCAAAATCATTGTCATGAGGCAGGGATTTAGTTGCAGAACACGGTTCCCTATACTCTGCAACAAAACAGAGTTGTTGAGCGGAAAAATAGATCTCTAAAAGAGATGGCATCATGTTACATGCAAAGTCACTTCCATAGATATTATGGGACGAAACACTTAATTGTGCAACCTACATCCAAAACAAATCTCCCCATAGATCTTTCAAGGATAATACCTCCTATGCGTCTTGCGGAAGTGACCCACTTTTGTATTTTCGATTCACGTGCATGGGTCTGGATTCCCTCTGAAAAGAGGAAGGCACTTGATCCACAGAGCATGGAGTGTATATTTTTTGGATACCCCAATGGTGTGAAGGGATGCAGAATTATTGATATTTCCTCGGACCGGATCATCATTGAGCGGAGTTTCCAATTCGAGGAAAGTGTCTCGCATGTACCTCAATGGTCGCATGCAGACACCTTTATTCTTCCACATGTTAGAGATTATGAGCATGCACATGTCGACTCTTCCTCAGATGAGAGTTTTGATTCAGAGGATTCAGATGATCCAGATGATCTAGATAAAAAGTTAGTACAGTCAGATGCAGAGTCAGTGCATGTAGATGCAGATGTAGAGCCATAGTCGAGGCCCAAGTTGGCTCAAACTACTCTTTAGGATGCAGGGGATCTTGTTGGGGATCCAATTGATACTAGGAGGGCTCAATCTGATTTCGAGGAGCCTCCTCTTGCACTCATTTCCATTGAGTTGTTTCCACCCATACATCTTTTCTTGGTTCATTCTTCAGATCCACAGTCTTATGGCGAGGCTGCTGGAATTACCTTTTTGGAATCCTCCATGCAGGAGGAGTACAACTCCCTCCTAGAGAACCATACTTGGGATCACGTTCACCTTCCTTGTGGAAGGAAACTTTTTAGATTCAGATGGGACTATAGGACCAAGAGCGCAACGGATGGATAAATTAGTAGATACAAAGCCATGCTTGTTGCCAAAATATTTCAGCAGATGCATGGCATTGACTATGATGAGACCTTAACTCCAGTAGCGAAGATCGATTCCATACATTTGGCACTTTTCATTGCAGCAACCAAGGGATAGGAATTCCATCAGATGGGCGTGAAGAATGCATTTCTTCATGTTGATCTCTCTGAGGAGATCTATATGGAGCAACCTTGGGGATTTATGCAGGATTCATCTTTGGTCTGTCGACTGAAGAAGTCTCTTTATGGCCTCAAGAAGGCTCCAAGGGCATGGTATGCCAAGATGGACTCCTACCTATTGTCACAGAACTTTGTATGTTTTAAATCAGGCCCAAATGTTTACATGCTCAGGACGACTGATTCACTTCTACTCTTAGTTTTGTATGTTGATGATTTGTTGATCACCGGTTGCTCGACTTCAACGATTGCTACAGTTAAGAGGATCCTACATGACAGGTTCTTAATGATGGGCATGGGTCCACTACACTTCTTTCTTGGACTCGAGATCAGTCGGGATGCATCAAGAATCAAATTGTCTCAGGCCAAGTATGCACGAGATCTCCTTGAGAGATTTCACATCACAGACTGCAAGTCTACCCCGACTCCTTTCCTATCATGAGTCAAATTTGAGGATGGCGGGGACACTCCATTGGTTGACAACACACTTTAGATATATCTAGTGGGAAGCTTGTTTTATCTCACACACTCCATACCATACCTCTCCTATGCAGTTGGCGTAGTTTCCAAGTTCATGCAAGAGCTGCATGAGCTACATTGGAAGGTTGCAAAGTGTATCCTTCGATATGTACAGGGAACCATCACATTTGGGATTCATTATGCAGTGGACTCTACATTGGATCTCATTGGGTTCACTGATTCTAACTGGGCTGGCGATAACACTAATCGCAAGTCCACATTTGGTTACTCACTCAGTCATGGTTTTGGGCCTATCTGTTGGCCAAGCAAGAAGCAGGCTACTATTTCTCTATCTTTAGCCGAGGTAGAGTACAGAGGGGTAGTTAACATAACCATCCATGATATGTGGCTACAACATTTTCTAACTGAGTTTGGCATTTAATTTCATCAACTGACCATCGTCTGGTGTGACAACCAGAGCACTCTAAAGTTTTGCAGAGATCCAGTTCAGAGGAAATGGACGAAGCACATCAATATCCACATGCATTACATCTGAGACTTAGTACAGGAGGGGATCATCGACCTACAATTATGTCCTTCAACAGAACAAACTACATACATCTTCACCAATACCTTCACTAAGTAGAAGTTCCATTCTCTGTGAAGTCATCTTGGAGTGAAGGACAAAGTTTCCTAGCAACTGTCGGTTCTTCTTTTTACATACATTGTACCTTTACGGGGGGTTTTCCCATGAGGTTTTCCCTCTTTCCTCGCTTTATTTCAGTGTATCTTTTGTATTTGGGTACCTAACATGGCCTCATTGCAGGGACCCATTCTTTATTTTCATCGTAGTGATGTTCAGGGGGAGTGTTGGAGTTACTTCACACACACCTCGGATTTATTTTTCCTAAGTTTTTTCCTATGTTTATTAGTCATTATTCAGTCTCCTATATTTTAGGAAGAATATTCCTCTAGGGAGAATATTCTCTTCAGTTTTCACTTCAGTTTCATCAGTTGAGTTGAGTCTAGATGCTACATTGGTATTGTCACCATGCAACATTGGGGCCATCACCAACTAATGCGCATTGTCCTTGGGATCATCACCATAATGGTGAATTACTCATGATTCCTTGATCTCATCCTCACTTCACTATGTTTCAGTCGGTTAACTGAAGACTGATAGACTAGTTAACTCAGCTAGGTGGTAGTTCACTCCCGTAACTTCCTAAGAGACTAGAATAGGTGGCAGTTTACTCCCGTAACTGTTGGTGTGTGTCCAGATCACTCTAGACCACCACTATGGTGCATTTTCTTCTCCTCCATTGCGCATTGGTTGAGTTATACAGAGTATTTCATGTGTAAATTATCAATTATTCATTTGGTTAGTGAGAATTCTTCCATTCTTTCTCTTATGCTTCTCTTTTCTTCTATTTTCTCTACAACTGTGTATGTCAACTCCCATCTAGATCTATTATGTTCAGGTTAAACACATTTATAGATGTGGGATTACGTCAACATTGTATGGACTCTATATTGATTGAGGATATATATGTGATTTATGATATGTTTTAATTTGTGATAATGGAACAATTTGAAGCAATAAATTAAGTTTGTGTGGACACAAGGAATGTTCTTGTCAATTAGTCCACAAATAGATTAATGGGTTTGTATGAAAGTGTACAGGGTATCATCAGGAAAGGAGGAATAACATTCATGTTTCTCCCTACTAGAATTAATTTTCCATGGCTTAAGTTGAAAATATTGTGACACTTTTACTTAGAGGTTGCAAATTGCTATGAGGGTAGATTGTGGATTTAATCACTCATAAGGTTTATTTGAGGGGCGTGAAATAAGGAGGCATAATTACTCCTCAGTGACCATTAGTCTCTTAACAAGGTAAACACATGTTGAGTTAACAAGGTCTCAATAGTGGCACCATTTCTCCCACCAAGAAAGTTAGATGCTTGAAGGGATGAACATGGTACCCTTGGTACTTAGTGAAAAGTAACTATGGAAGGGCATGGAGAAGCATGGAACCCTTGGTATCAGTTATAAGCTACTGAGTATACATCAAAATATGGTTGATTAAGCATATAAAAAGATGTTTCATCTAGCATATGCATTTGAATTAATTTATGTGAAAAAATAAAATGCATGGTTGATTGATTTATTGAGCATACAAATTAGTGAATTTCATAATTATGATAAATGAAATAGTTCATTTAAAATCATTTGAAGATAATGCATTCTAAATGTGCATGAAATAGAAAATAAAAAAGTTTTAATTAACTAGAAATTAATTACTAGTGCACGCATGAATCAAGGAGAAGAAAGAGGAAAAAGGAATTCAATTGAAATAGAAGTGTGGAAAAATAAAAGTGGGTTGGGAGATATTAGAGAGAGTTAATAAACAACAAGAGTAGTGAATACATGTGCACCCACTCAAATAGGAAAAGGGGAGAACATCGAGGGGACATATACGAGTAAAAATAGGAAATGTGGTAGTTGGGTGAGCATTAATCACTAATTTATATTTTAAAATAAGGAATTACTTGTGCACTTGTGCATGTGAGTGACACATGGGTAGGTGAATAGTAGGTAATTGGTCAATTATAAAATTATATTTATGCATAAGATGGACAAGTGGTTTAGGCCACAAATACTATAAAATGAAGGCATGAGCTAGAGGGTTTAGATATAGTTTTGCACCCTAATGCTAGATGGTTGTCATAATACTTAAATTTCTATTGGGATTTTTAAAGAGTTTGGTATATCGAAGAGTGTTCAAGAGGCAGGGATTTCCTCTCAAGTTTGAAGCTTCACTCTTCTCTCATTTTACTATATTGGTACCATTCATACAACTACATTGTAGCTCGGAGATCCTTGAGGAATGAGAGTACCCATTGGAGTTGGTAGGGTGGTCAACCGATAGACTATCGAAAGATCGACAAAGTAGACACAAGTGGAATTCAAGTTCACAATTCAAATATCAAAGGACAAAAAAATTCTATGGTAATTCTCGAACAATTTACTTGTTACACACACACACACACACATATATTCCAAAGACATTCAAAAGTGTTCTTAAGTCACTTGACATAATAGTTCTTCATACTTGCATCTTTAAGTATAACTATGAAATATAGCAGGGATATTGTATATGTATCCAATCACAAAAAACAATGAAAATCACATCATTCAAACCATAATCCTGAAATTGTCCTCTGTCTTATACAAAATCATGAGTATATTTAGTTGAGTGTTCATCCTAGAGTATTGATATAATCTAGGTTCTTTGATCCAATCCTAATCCATCTTTTGATAGTCCATCTACTATCATGTTCCTATCCCTATATATGTGAGACAAAGAGATGTGTGCGAAAGATGTAAGTAGAATATGTACATCATCATACAATGTCTGTAAAGTGAAATTCCTTAGGGTTGTTTCCTTGCACATCCATCGAATAACCAAGAGTCAATCACCAAAAAATTGAATTTGTGATCACCAAACTCTTGGGCTAGCCTCAAAACTAATTTGAGAGCCATCAACATGCAACAATTATTGGATTTCTAACCTATTATATCTTTGAAAGAAATGTTATGATTTGAATATAAATATAAAATTCCTCCTAATCCACCCTTAGGAGGGATCCTTTACAAGGCATCATCAAAGTATACCCATGTGATATCCGTATTGATTACCTCTTCTTTCAATTCATGAATAATTTGTTTATCCTAAATATGTGGGTAAGCATTTAATATTTTTAGAACTTGGACAACACATTTGAGAGGTAAAATCTATTTTCCCTTGAACAACTTCAGGTTCCTAGCTAACTAGAATCCCAAAGCTATGTTAAGAGGAAGGACTCTAATCTTCTTTGTATAATTTTTTGAACAACTTCAGGTTCCTAGCTAACTAGAATCCCAAAGCTATGTTAAGAGGAAGGACTCTAATCTTCTTTGTATAATTTTTTGCACACCGGGATCTCTCTCTATATATATATAAGAGGATAGTTTATTTTTTCTATATATATAAAAGAGGATAGTTTATTTTACTTCTTAGATATTTTACAAAGAAATTCTTTTAATTTATCAAAAGTGCAATTGAACAACATTTATTGATTATTTAGTGAAACCCAAGCACAAATTATATGGAATAGAAATGAGCCTAAATCGACCCATTCCCTAAGCCGTAAATTATTGGTTTATTTCTTTGATTTCAAACAAATCTTGAATGGAATAGAGTCAAATCGAATCAATTCCAAAACTTGTATCTACAACCTGTTGCATTGACTATAACAAAGAAAGGCCAAAAATGGTTTATGTGTAGTCAACATCGCATTGATCATAACATATATTTGAAATGCCAAAAATGTTGAACTATTGTTAAAATTGGAAACTTTGAAATCATTGAAACTATTGATTGAAATCGACACCATTGAAATCATAAGTGAAATTTGGTGGTTCATATTATGTTGAAACTGTATCTGTATTAGCATATAAACCATGTTATTTAAAGTTTGACGGGTTAGCTTTAGTGGTTAAGTGTTATGAATTACAAGCATGAGGTCACATGATGAAGTCCCCGGGATGGCTACCTTTGTAGATATTATTGGCCTCACTGGATGTCCTTGCTGAATTAAGTTTTCAAAAATACAATCATCAAATTTACCTCCCATACCATCCTTGAAATGGGAGGATGTACTTGGAAGATTTCTCGAAATATGTATTCGAAAACAAATAAAAAAATTAACCATTCTATTTAAAATTGACTTAATTATTTAAAATTGACTTAATGTATCTATTATATTGCATAAATATCCTTATATATATGAAATCAAACCTATACCTATTCGAATATCTGAGGATATAAGCCTATGGTAGACGCCTATATCTATTCGAATATATGAGGATATAAGCCTATGGTAGACGTGGCACTGAGGTTTAGGCTAGGCACAAAGGCCTTTGGCGTTGAATAGGAAGAATTATTCCACAGTCTCCTTTAATGCAATTGATAATTTAAACTAAATGAAGACTACGTGGTAATATATACTCTAACCCTCAATTTCTATTTATTCAAACTTGTAACTACATGTAGCGGACTCTAACACATTGATATAATTAATCCAAATGACAAGACACCTCTAGCATGCTATAATTGTAGTTAACAAGTAATTTGATTACTCATGGATTGAAATTAAATAGAGATTGTTACAAATAAACTCTAACTAAAAGGGGTTTGTGTAATGTGTTGCGAAATTGTACTAAACTCTATAGTCGGTAGTTGGAAGTGTTAGTTTAAATATTAAAATCGATTCATAACTCCTTGTTGTATTAAGATATTGTATTCGGTGCTCCCTCTCTGGCAGAGTATATTACTCTGTCCATTCGGCGACAACTGGCTTAGAACAGGAGCGATCAGATTCTATGCTCGCTGGATACAGTGACAGTTCCAACTGTGTGATGTTTTTTTAGTGCTTTGGGTGCTCCCTCTCTGGCAGAGTTTATCACTGCCTACCCGGCGACAGCAGACTTAGAACAGCACTGGACTGCTCTCAATCTTGATCTGATTTGTAACTCTTACTGTTAGTATTTGGGCGAGTTTTATTCCCATTGTATTTATGGTAACAGCCCGACAGGGCTTGCAGTGTAAAATGAATTATATATATAATATAATTCGAGTAATTTTTTTCTTGGAAAAAAAGATATTCTTTTAACAGGGGACTTGAATTTCGTTTTATCTCCAGCTGAAGTTTGGGGGGAAATACAGTGGTGGACAGACAGAAGAGTTCTACAGGGACATCTTCTGGTCAAATTTTCTAACTGATATTAAGCCTGCAAAACTAGTTCCTACTTGGAGGAACGAAAGATCTAGATTTGAGGCGGTGGCAAGGAGACTAGACAGATGCTTTGTTGTCGAAGACTTACTAACTGAAGTTGGCCTTTATAGAACTTGGGTCGATTTCCCCTTTATTTCGGACCATGCACCCATTTTTTCTCCAGTTAGATTTTTCTCCTCTACACAGGGCGTACACATTCAAACTAAACACTCATTGGTTAAAGGAACAAGGATTTACAGACTTGGTCACAAAGTTTTGGAAGGACCCAACATTCTGATCAGAAAGGTGCAGCCAAAAGCGTTTGGTCTGGAAATTATTTGTTTTGAAGTCACTTACAAAGCAATGGTTTAAAGAAAGCGAACAAAGGAAATTGGCAAAATTAGTGACTTTGGAAACGGAGATCAGGACATCGATTTTACGCCTGGTGGACAATCCAACAAATATGGAAGAAGGTAGACTGCTCAGATTTCGAGAGTTTGAAAGGGATGAGATACTTAGGGGTCAGGAAGAGCTCTGGAGGCTCCGTAGCAGAGCCATTTGGCTCTCTAGTGGGGATAGCAATACAAAAAAAATTCAAAGAGTGGATAGTAACAACAGATCTAGGAAACATATATGGGAAATTTCTGATGACAATGGACATATTTTTAAAGATCAGGAAACCATCAAAGCAGCAGCCTCTCAGCACTTTAAAACTTTCTATAAAGCTGGGGTTGAAATCAATATATTGGAACAACTCCAACTGGTGGATTTATACCCTCAGATGGTTGAGGGAAGAGTCTATTACATTATTTAAACCGGTGACATTAGATGAACTGAAACAAGTACTCTTCCACTTCAAAAAGGAGAAGATCCCTAGACCGGATGGCTGGCCCTCAAAATTCTTCACTTACTTCTTTGATATTGTTGGTGAGGACCTCCTTGACATGGTGGAGGAAGCAAGGAGATTTGGGGTTGTGGAGAACAGTTTAAATTCTACTTTCATCACACTGATTCCGAAGGCCAACAATCCAATTACCTTTGATGATTATCAACTGATTTGTCTCTGTAATTTGTGTTATAAAATCATTTCGAAGATCATAGTGAACCGAATCAAGCCTATTCTTTCTAAATTCCTCTCCTCATAACAGCTGGGGTTTCTTCAAGGCAGGAGGATTCAGGACGCAGTTGGCTCAACCCATGAAAGTATTCATAGTATTAAAAAGAAAAAATTGAAATCTCTGGTCTTAAAACTGGATTTAAAGAAGGCCTTTGATTGCGTTGATTGGCAATTCCTTAGACTGATACTGATAAAAGCGGGGTTTGGGATACAGATGGTTAACTGGATTATGGCTTGTGTTACTTCACCAACATATTCAGTTTTGATAAATGGCGAGGCTACTGATATTTTTAGAAGTGGCAGGGGACTTCACCAAGGCTGCCCGCTTTCGCCACTACTCTTTATTCTTACCATGGAGGGACTCAACTTGCTTCTAAAGAAATCCATCAGGGAAGGTAAGGTTACAGGCATCAAGGTTTCTCGCCTACAAAAAATTTTGCATCTGCTATTTGTTGATGATATTATCATTATGACTAAAGCCATTCTTCAAGAATGGTGGGAAATTGACAAATTAATCAGTCTCTTTTGTAAAGCTTCTGGATTACTGGTAAAAAAAACAAAAACTACAGTTCAGTGTGCAGGTCTTTCGGCATCGGAACTGGTATCCTTCCAGAATCTCCTTCCTTATTCCTTCAGTGAGTTATCTTCGGGCTTCAAATATTTGGGCTACAATCTCAATACTGGTGCGCACAAAGCAGAAGATTGGGATTGGCTGGTGGCCAAATTAACCAAAAGAATAAATAACTGGTGTAATCGTTGGCTTTCATTGGGTGGGAGATACATTCTTATCAAATCTGTTTTGAAGGGACAATCAGTCTACTGGATGTCCCTGGAAATAATACCGCGATGAGTGCTAGCAAAGATCAGAAGACTAATGTTCCATTTCCTTTGGAATGGGAAAAAAGACTCTCAACACTTCCACCTGTGTTGTTGGGATGTCCTCTCCTGCCCAAAGAAAAATGGTGGTTGGGGTTTTAGAAACCTCTCCTTCTTCAACAAAGCGTTGACAGTTAACACTCCTTGGAGAGTGCTCACTCAGGAAGGCATATGCCAGAGCATTCTTAAGAACAAATACTTCCCTAATTTATCCTTGACAAATTGGTTTAGATTGGATGATCACAAGACCAAAGGTGCGTCCATAATTTGGACCAGCTTAGTCCGTTCAGTTCACATCATTAATCAATGGCTAAGCTGGGTGCCTGGCACTGTTCAAATTATTAAAATTTGAAAGGATAAGATCGCAGGTTTGGGGGATTCTACCCTTCTCTCCGATGAAACGATTGTGTGCTTGCATAACAAAAATATAACGGTGTTAGCTAATGCATCGACCAGTCCCAAACCACTTACAATGATGGAATCGTGGCTCGACAACACTGTTTTGGGGATGACGGATTCTCAAAAGGCAGAATGGGATTTTTTTTGCTCTCATTTAAATGCAGTAGGGGTTTCTCTTCAAGGCAGCGAAGACATTCTATTTTGGACAGGAGGACATGCATCCATCAACGTTTCAGTCAAAAACATTTATAATGCAATTCTGTCAACCCTTAATCTTCCGACGCAAACAAGATGGAAGTTATCCTTTTGGAAGTGGAACGTCCAGTTAAAGATGAAATTCTTTATCTGGATGGTTTCAAAAAATAAAATTCTGACCTGGGAGACGTTAAAGAGGAAAGGCTAGCAGGGACCGGGCATTTGCATGCTCTGCAAGATCAACATTGAAGTCTGGGATCATTTATTTGTTATGTTCCCTTTCACCAAGAGCGTATGGGCCAGAGTGACTTCCTTCCTCAATGTTAAATACCAGTGGGAGGGGGTAAACTTCAACTCAAAATTTAATTCCTGGGTTCTAGATAAAACTGTGCCCACAACTCTAGCAGTTTTGGTCTACTGGTTTATCTGGCTCGAAAGGAACCAAGAATTTTTTTATGGGAAACAGCCTTCCATTGGGGCTGTAACTTTCAGGATTATTGGGGTATACAACCCCCGCACACATCTTCTGAAAATATCTGCCATGTACAAGAGACCTCTCATACATTTGGAGGATTTTACTGTAGCCTTCTTTGATGGGGCATCAATCAGAGGTGGCACCATTTGTGGTGCGGGGGGAGTAATTAAATAGCCAGATCGAGGAGTAATTAGATGGTTTATCAACGACGGGAGGGGTACAAACACAAAAGAGGAATTATTTGGTGCCTGGGTGACACTCACGCTTGCAAAACTCTAGGATATCAATAAACTAGTTATGTTGGGTGATTCTATAGTCATAATTGATTGGTTGAACCAAAAAACTATTCTTCATGCCACTGAAATTGAAGGCTGGCTTCGCAGTACTAGATCAATCACCATAGCTTTCCAAGACATAAAGTTCTCTCACATATTTCGGGAATTCAACACAGAGGCAGATCTCCTTTCCAAGCGAGGGCTGCTGGAACCAAAAGGAGTACTAACTTATTTCTCATTGATTGATGGGAGGACTGGTCCTATGTCTCAACTTAATCTGTTTTGACAGTCTTTTTGTCTTTCTTATTAATCAGCTTTGGTTTGTGGAGTGCAATTTAATGCTTCGTATGGATTTGGATTATTGTTTTTTTCCTGGGCTGATCTAGAAAGTGGCTTGGAGTCCCCAGATACGGAATTTCTCTTAGTGTGACTATTTATCGGATTGTAAATCTATTCTATTCAATGGAGATATCCTTTGGGAAAATACTGCAGATGTAAATGAATTTTTTATAATACAAAAATTCGAGCAAATTTTCATTTGAAAAAAAAGATATCCATATGTTCTTGAAATAGCATCATCATAACCAAGCGTCAAGTGGAAACTCTTAACTTAGAATTGATACATCTTGAATATGTAAAAGAGTGAGATTGAAATGATATAAGACCTCAATAATGGCTTATTAATAAAATGATAATTTTTTAATTTATTCAAAATAATGTATGTATGTATGGGGTAAAATTGAATTTACATACATGTTTGTGAATTAGTCTTGATTAATAATAACTTAAAATAAATATATAAATTTAATTTGAATATATTGTTCAACATGTAAAATAAAATAATGACGTGATCATATTAAATTGATGTAATTAATTTTGGTGGATGATTTTAGTATGAATATCAATATTTTTACGAGTTGTAAATGGATGAGTGATACATAAAAATGGATAGTATTTAAACTATTAGTATTAGTGTGTAACTTGACACAAATGCGCGGAACCATCTTTTTATGCAATCGACGGAATTGTATTCTTGAGAGGCTAACACCAAGAGGGGTGTTATAATCTAAAGTTGGAATTTCTTGCATATGTTATAGGTTACTCCGATAGATGATGTTAATCCAGATAATGCAACATAGATTCATCCGTTTATATTTTCCGCACTATATATGAACTACTTTTATGTATCCTACTATTGAGTTTATTTTAGATTGTATCTTTGGACTTGTGTATACACTTGTATTTATGGACTTTTAAGACATATTTTGGACCTATTAATTTTTAAAAACACGCATGCGTGCGCCTATGTGTATTTATATTGAAATTTTTATAATTGTCAAACATGCACATTTGAAATATTAGTTAATTAGTTAGTGTGTTATTAGTTAACACAATAAAATTTGTAAGGGGCATTAGGTGCGAGGGGGATCATTTATGGTCCTGACGGAAAAAGATCTCCCAATTTGCAGGGGGTATTCAAATAGCCAAGCAGAAGCCCTAGCAGTCTATATGGGGATAAAACATATCAGCACAAACAAATATTTGGGAATCATTGTCATAGGAAACTTGGAGTTGATAATCAAAGGTTTGTGTAGGCTCAACAAAAGCACTCATCCCAATCTCCAATGGATATACCAAAGGATCGAAACCGAGGAGCACAATTTCCATTTGGTAGAATACTACCACATTTTCCGTTAGTAGAATGGTGATGTAGACTCACTAGCCAAGGAAGCTAGGAAATTGGACCAAGGATTTATAAGGCTCAATGGAAATTTTTCCACCCATTATCTACCTTAGGATTATGCAAAATCAAAAAAATTATGGTCGGTGTGAACTTTTACCTCATAACCATTGAGTTCATGCACTTGGGCAGACACATTGCCTTCATATATTCTCTCTCTCGAATGCTCCGAGGCACTTGGCACATGTTTTGTTATTCTCTCGTGTTAGGCATCATTTTATTTGTGGCTCCTTCCTCACCACATATGGGATATTACCTTTGCATCTTGTTACCTTGCGTTGTTGGAGAAGTCTTTGTTTCTCTTCTGTGCACTTTCACATAGGTTCTCAACTATGGTTCCTTGGTTGGGTCCCGCGGCACCCTGAATCACTTTCTATCAAGTACATCTCCTTCTGTTCCATAACGGGCCCACACACAGGAGCTTCTACGTAGAATTTAAAAATATCTTGTGGTTCGACCTTCAACACATTCAGGCGTTCACTAAGCAGTTGGTTTTCTCTTGTCACCTCTGGTTCTTGAGTATTATATTTTTCATCCCTACATTCGTGAAACCTTAGTCTCTGTCAGCACACAGTCTCCAATGTGGCACCAAAGCTATCCTCTCTACTGATGCAACCCCCCCCCCCTGCCACAACAGGTTCTGCACGACCTCCTAGTCTTAGGATTGTTCCTTATCCTCCCCTTGAGCCGAATTGACTCTTTGATTTCCTGCAGAAATGTCTAACATGCACTAGTGTGCATCCACAAGTCCTTATGAGTTACGCCTGTGTAAACAAGCACTAAGCGCCAGCTCTCTCCCTCGTGATCGCGTATATGACCACAGCCTTTACCCAAACAGGTATTTCGGATTTCGCAAATTCATGATTCCAGATGTGAGCCCCATTGACTCAAAAATCCACGAAACCCGAAACGTCAACGGAAATTTGATTCCTTCCTTGACTTTTCTCTGATGTGACCTCTGACTATGAGCTGGGGTCCAGTCTTTTCGGCAACCAGGGTTTCACGTATCAGCGTTTTGCGATGCAACAACTCCTTTCGCCAACTTCTGAAACCACGACAACCCCTTGCCACAGATCGACGGCTCTACGCTAATCATGATTTGATGGTCCTAGTTCTTTCGAGACTTCGCGAATCCAGTGTCCACAACTCTCGATTCCGAGTCACAACCTTCTCCACTTCCCAAATTCTGAAATAGTGAAATTCAAGGACGAGATCAATGACTCCTATTGATCCTACTCCAACGGCCTCTATTCCTCCTGATTTTATGAGTGATGAGAAACACTCGACCTTAATCTCTCCACTAGCCTGCGAGATCCAACGACCCACGACAAATCGACACTTCTCCTTGATGCGACTCCACCGTCCGTTCCAACTCTCGATATTCCTCTACTGAACGCTCTGGCGTCAACTCTTTTGAGCTTCCTTCCTGTTGAGTGGCCTCGACGCTCGCCTTCCCTTGAACTCTTCAAGGTTCTATCCCTTCTGAGCTTTTACTTGCAAACTCTGGGGCTTCCTCAGTGATTCTGCATGCACTCCTTACAACATTCACAAATAACCTCTAGTTATTTGATCCTTCGACTCTGTGCACTCCTTGCAACAACAGTCCCTCAACCTTCCTCCTCGGTTGATAAAGTCTAAGACTTCAATCCGCCTGCACACGCCTTGCACGACCCTGCTCTATCTCTGCACTTCTGCTGGTATAAGGACAACAGTATCTCTCCTGAGATTTCTGAGATAAAACTCAGAACTTCATTGATGCACACCTTGTGGATGTTCACTGCACTCTTTGTGGGATTTCTCGGGAAGAGAAACAATTGAAACTCATTCTTCTCTCCTCACAGATTTTATATATTCAACATGAATTCAAGAGCATTCATACACACACAACATTGAAATAAATGCATAACAGAGGAACAAAACATTGTAAACATACCATTCAACAGATGTAAACAGTAAGCATAATAACACCATGAAATTGAGTCAAAGCATTCATATATTAACTCAAGTGTTCATGTACATGGATTCTTCTTTGTGTTCTTTCTCTCTATAGCTCTACAGCTTACTCAACTGATACAATTGGGAAATCATACAATGATATAAGTGAGGGTGTATTTCTATCTATTTTCCCTCCTACACTACAAGCTATCTAATCTGAAATAAAAGCTACAACAACTTTTCATAAATTACAATAAATGCCTCTTTATCCGACAGATGTGAGAAACGCTCAAGATTTGTTTACAATCTCCAAAACATAAATGTAAATACGTCTCCCATCTATTACATTAATGTCTCTTCATTTAAATGTAAAATATTTTCAAAATGTGTGCTTGTGCATTTCCAGTTGTCTTTGCCTTCGCGTTTGCTTTGTTGGCTGCTTACGATGCTCCTGCATCATACTCCTCGGGCTAGAAAATTCATGAACTCCTGTTCATGAGCTCCTGTAGCATCTATCCATGTATTCGGATATCTACTTCGCTCTCCCAACTAGCATCTTCAATCAGATGTCTTTTCCATTTGACCAAATATGTTGGTCATCAAAGTATGATTTCCTTCAGGTCTTCTTCCTGATTCTTCGATCAATAATCTTTTCCATATGTGTCCTTTCAGCTACAGGCACCTGTTTGACCCACTGAACTTCCTTCTGATTCTCTTCTATGCATGTTTTATTAGCCCTGTAAGGATACAGATATTCTATGTTGAATATGGGCGATATTCCTACCCCATCTGGTAATCCAATCTCATAAGCGTTTGCCTCAAACTTTCTTATGATTTTACACGGCCTAGTTTTCTTCATCTTCATCTTATTGTATGTTCCCCTTGGGAACCTTTCTTTTCTGAGATGCGCCAAAACCAAATCACCTACTTCAAATTGAAGTTCTCTTCTGTGTTGATCTGCTCTGCGCTTATATTCCTGATTTGAGTTTTTCAATCGCTCCTTGATTTTGTTGTGGAGCTCCTGCATTCTGCTGCAAAATCCTCTGCATTAGCACTTCTGAATTCACTCTTCTCTAAGTCTCTCAACTCGGATACTCCTCTCGGCTGCATTCCATACATGATCTGGAATGGGATTTGTCCTGTACTCCTGTTTGGTGAATCGTTATATGTAAATTCTGCTTGCAACAAAATCTTATCCCATTGACTATGATGTTCAACCACCAAACTCCTTAATAAATCTCCCAAGCTTTGGTTTACTACCTCAGTCTGCCCATCCGTCTGAGGGTGATATGTTGAGCTAAAAGATAAATTAGTCCCCAAATTTTTCCATAGGGTCCTCCAAAAATGACCAACGAATTTGGTATCCCTATCCGATACAATACTCTTAGGTAAGTTGTGAAGTCTAACAACTTCTTTGAAAAATAGATTTGCAATGTGAGTTGCATCACTGGTTTTCTAACATGGAATGAAATGTGCCATTTTGGAAAATCTATCGACTACCACAAAGATTGAATCACAGCCTCTTTGCGTCCTTGGTATTCCTAATACAAAATCCATACTTATCGCATCCCATGGCCTCTCTGGTACTGGCAATGGATGATACAACCCTGTATTTTGTCTCTTTCCCTTCGCATGCTGGAAAATTATGCACTTGTTCACGAACTTCTTCACATTTGTCCTCATCCCTGGCTAATAATATGAGCCATTTAGTTGTGCAAAATTCTTATCATGGCCGAAATGTCCAGCCAATCCTCCACTATGCTTTTCCTTCAGAAGGTTCTCTCTCATAGAACTCTTCGGAATACACAACTGACTACCCCTGAACAACAGTCCATCCTAAATCATATATTCAGTCCATTGGCTTCTATCTCTGAGAACTAGATTCTCACATGCTTCACAGGCTTCTTTGAAATCTGCATCATCTCTGTACATTTCCTTGAGGTTATCAAAACCTAAGGTCTTTACTCTGAACTCCTGTAGAATCAAACATTTTCTGCTCAAAGCATCAACAACTTTGTTAGTAGTTCCAGAAATATGCTTTATAACAAAAGTAAAATTTTTCATGTATTCAACCCATTTTGCATGCTTCTGGTTTAATTTTTCCAGTCGAATTATGAATTGTAAAGCATGGTTGTTGTTATACAAGACAAACTCTTTTGGGACCAAGTAATGCCTCCATTTTTTCAATGCATGTATGACTGCATAGAACTCCTTGTCATATGTGAAATATTTCAGCTTTGCATCATTCATCTTCTCGTTGAAGTATGCAATCGGTCTATTGTCTTGTCTTAATACTACTCCAATCGCAAATCCACTTGCGTCACATCTAACTTGAAATGTCTTGTTAAAATATGGTAGACCTAGAATTGGTTGTCCAGTTATCCTCTCCTTCAACAACCTGGAACCCTTTTCTGCTTCCTCTGTCCAATGAAAAGATTTGTGTCTTTTCTTAACTGTGTCCATCATCGGTGCACATATCTCACTGAAATTTCTAATGAAATTCATGTAAAAGCTAGCCAATCCATGGAAGCTTCGAACTTCAAAGATACTTTTCAGTGATGGCCAATCTCTGATTGCCTCTACTTTCTCAGGATCCATTTTCAACTCGTTCGAAGAGATCACAAAACCCAAATAAATGAGTTATGTCTTCATGAAAGACGACTTCTTCAAATTAATTAGTAATTTCTCTTGTTGTAATCTCCTCATCATTGCAGCTAAATGCTTCAGATGTTCTTCTTCAATCTTACTGAAGATCAGTATATCATCAAGATATACGATTACAAACGTCCTGATGAAACCTTTCAAGACTTCGTTCATCAGCCTCATAAAAGTACTGGGTGCATTCGTCAAACCAAACGTCATGACAAGCCATTCATACAGTCCTTCATTTGTTTTGAATGTTGTCTTCCATTCATCACCTTCCCTCATTCTAATCTGATGATACCCGCTTTTCAAATCNTTTTGAAAAAAACTTTTCCCCACTCAAGCAATCCATCAAGTCATCCATCCTAGGTAAAGGAAATCTATACCTGATGGTGATTTTGTTTATGCCTCTCGAGTCTATACACATTCTCCACAACCATCTTTCTTTGGGATTAACATTGTAGGTACAACGCATGGACTCAAGCTTTCTCAAACCAATCCTTTGTCTATCAAATCCTGGACTTGTCTTTTGACTTCTTCATTTTCTCATGGCATCAATCTGTACGTGATCCGTAAAGATCTTTTAATGACCGTGGTTGAGTTTTTAATTGCACATGTTAATTAACCATTTGAGAATCTTAATGAAAGAATGAGGAAATAAGAGGAATTATGACAGCCATATACACATATGCAGATTTGAAATGAAGTAATAAACAACAAACCATAACAAGAGAATTGATAACGGAGTTCGGCACAACGTTGCCTACGTCTCTGGGCCTTTGTCTCTGTGGGGGAGGCTTCTTTATTTCTATTCAAAGATCAACAAATACATCACAGCAGTGCCAATTGGCTACAAGACTGATCTGGTCATGTTCTTCTAGATCTCTAGAACCTAGCAAAAGAAACGGCATGCAAAACGGATGACCGGAGCTCCCAGAAATGGCCCGCAAGCGTCTGCTCCTCAACAGCTTCCCTGCATAAAAATGGCTTTGGCTTGGCTTCCCTTCAGAATAACTCTTCTCTGACTGTCCTCTATGGCCTCAAACAGGCATGGTTTTTATATATCTAAAGTTGGTTATCCATCCCCGACTTCCTCCCAAAATCTGGCCTCCAAAAATGCCCAATATCTCCCAAAAATGGATAAAATCCACTATTACAGGCATAAAAATCAATAAAAATCCATAACTATATAATAAAAACCACTTTGCATATATATATTTGGGGGTAAGCCCCCTTTGTCCGGTGCATGCCCCTAAACTTGGTCATATGGATAGATATGTGGCCAAGCGCCAGCCCAAAGGGCTATGCGCTGGCCCCTTTCCCGTAATCATAGGTCACATTGCGCCATTCCATAGGACCACGCCCTCTATTCTCACGCTTGGCCTATGGTCTTACCCCTGGTCTTATGGTGGAGGGTGCGCCCTCATCCATGGCCCCTATCCAATACTCATGCGCAGGTTAAACACCTTGTGCTCCTAGTTATATGGGGCGGTTACATGCAATATAATAAACCGTGGGCTGGGGCTAAGCCCCAACCCTTTTCGCCTCCAACCAAACTTTGCATTCAACTTAAATATAATTTTTTCCATATAGCTATTAAGTAACACCAGCAGGTTGGGTGGTAAGCCCGGCCCTGCCAGTCCGTGGCGTGATTAAGGTTGGGGGTTCGACTCCAGTAGAGTCCATAAAATTTTGCATAACCTGAAAGCCAACCATAGGGTGCCATGTGGCAGCCCATGACTGGGCCACGTGGCACCTCTCCATTCGTCGAGAACGATGCCATGTGTCAAACGATGATTCACCCACGTTTCTGTCGAGGTGTCTGCCCAATCATGCATGCCACTGTACCTACCACGTCAGCCTGCTGACTTCATTCCGTGCCACGTGTCACCCTTACAGTGGTGACATGTGTCACCCTCAGACTGGTCCAACTGTACCTCTCGTATGCCCCATCACCTGCCACATGTTTGATGATGTACTTGCTAGTGCCACATCACCTACCACATTAGTTGTACGACTATACGGTCTGTACAGTCAGCCTGCCAGGTGGCATTGTACGGACTGTACAGTCACCCATTTTTTTTTCCCTGTTTGGGTTTTCGATCAGAATGCGATATCTTTCACATACGAAGCCTGTTTGACGAAGTAAATATATGGCAGGAATCAGGAAGATGAGACAAACACAATGGCGTTGGTTTTGTTGGATTTTGAACACTTTCATTTTTTAGCCTTTTTTAGCCCTGACAGGCTCCTAGATCTGATTCTGGATCAGTACGCTGCCTTGTTTGGTAAACTTGCTCCAGGTATAAGATCAATGTGATGAATTATGCTCTTGATGGGAAACAACGAAAAAGGTAATTCATCCACCACTATATCAGCGAACTCCTCTAGCAGTTCCTGAATTTCCTCAAGTAGATCATCTATCTTGGCATTGGTTAAGATGACTCTAGGTTTTCTTACCATGACAAACTGCATTTCTTCATCTTTCTTGAATTCATCAAGAAGTTCCTTCCCACTCATGAGAAGCATTGCATTGTTGGATTCTGCTTTCACCTCCATGTCTCTAATTGGCAGTAGCATATGCGTTCTACCATTCTTTTCCAAGGTGTATGTGTTCCTTCTCCCATCATGAACAATATTTATGTCATATTGCCACGGTCTCCCCAACAAAAGATGACAAACATCCATGGGAATAACATCACATAAAATTTCATTCTTATATCCCCCTATCTTAAATTCAACTAACAATTGTTTAGTGAGAGTTACCTTATGTCCCTTTTGCAACCACGAAACCTTGTATGGGCTCGGATGTGCAACTGTCTCCAGCTCCAGCTTCTCCACCATTTCTGTGGATACTAGGTTATTTGTGCTTCCACTATCCACTATTACCTTGCATACCATGTCCTTGGTCTTGCAAGCAGTTCTGAACAAACTGTTTCTTTGGACGGGGATTCTCTATCTCTTTCTCTGGTTTCAAGAGAATTTTCCGCATCATTAAGGATCTTCCGCCTTCTGCATCTTCTACCTCAACATTTCACTTCTGCGCTTCTGAAATGTGAGCTTCACCTCCATCTCTTTTTATATCCGGACATTCGAAATATTTATGTCCGATCTTTCCATAGAAAAAACATTTTATCTCACCTCCTCCGCCTCTTCCTCTTCCTCTTGCTCGCGGAAAAGCGTTCCTGTCGACATACTGTCTCCCTTGTAAAATTCCTTCTCTTTCAGGGTGAGTACAAGGTATCTTTTCTTTCTCCTTCAACTTTTGAGTTATGTCCTGAGCAATTGCTTTTCCTCTGCTCTGACTTCGACCTCGGCCTCTTAGACCTTGTTTTCGGGATAATTTCTCTTCAGTCTTCAGAGCCATTTGATAAGCATCTTCCACATTTCTAGTTGTCATCATGCTTATTTCATATTGAATGTCATATCTCAGACCATTCATGTATCTGGAAGCCTTTTCAACATCACTTTCTCGATGACCTGCTCTAATGTTGAGCCTGTAAAAATCTTCAGTGTATTCCCTCAATGTCATCATCTTCTGTCTCAAGTTTTGCATTCTTCGAAACAGATTGATTTGGTAATCTCTGGGTATAAACTTGGCTTTAATTTTTGCAACCATCCCATCCCAGCTTTTGATTCTTTTCTTTTCTTTACAACGCCTGTCAGCCTGCAGTTCATCCCACCACAGTGCCACGTGCCCTTTAAGTCTAGTGATGGCATGTTTGACCTTCTTGTCTTCCTTGAAATCCTCATAGTCAAAGTATTTATCTAGAGCTCTAAACCAATCTAGCATCTCTTCAACATCTAATTTTCCTTCATACATCGGAATGTCCATCTTAGCTCTGGCACCGATTCTTGCAACAACTCTGAATAGACGTTCTTCTGCAGCGTCTTCGGCTGTGACTTCTTCTTCTACTCTAGCCTCATTTTCTCTTTCGGCTTCACTGTCATCTCCAACATCAACTGTCCGTCTCTGTGTTGTCTCCATAGCATCTAGTTGAGCACGGAGTTCCCTCATCTCCCTTTCCACAGTTGGATCGGGCATTGGTCTTTCTCTCCTTCTTGGCGGCATTGTTTCAATCTATTCCCCGCAGAAAACAAAAATAAAATTGTAGGCTAAGCTCCGATACCACACTGACGTAGCCCCCCCTGCCACAATAGGTTATGAATGACCTCCCGGTCTTAGGATCATTCCTTATCTTCCCCTTGAGATGAATTGAATCTTTGATTTCCTGCAGAAATCTCTAACACACACTCGTGTGCATCCACATGTCCTTATGAGTTACACCTGTGCAAACAATCACTAAGCACCAACTCTTTCCCTCGTGATCACGGATATGACCACAACTTTTACCCAAATAGGTATTTCGGCTTTCGTGACTTCGTGATTCCAGATGTGAGCCCCCTTGACACACCAATCCCCGAAACCCGAAAAGGCCAATGAGAATTTGATTCCTTCCTTGATTTTTCTTTGATGTGACCTCTGAATATGAGTTGGATCTAGTCTTTTTGATGACCGGGGTTTCGTGTATCGGTGTTTTGTGATGCAACAACTCCTTTCATCGACTTCCAAAACCATGACAACCACTTGCCATGGATTGATGGCTCTATGCTACTTGCGATCTGATGGTCCTAGTTCTTTTGGGACTTCGTGAATCGGGTGTCCACGACTCTCGATTCCGAGTCACAACCTTCTCCACTTCCCAAATTTTGAAATAGCGAAATTCAAGGACGAGATGAATGACTCATGTTGATCCTACTCCAATGGCCTCTATTCCTCCTGAGCTTATGAGTGATGAGAAACGCTCGGCCTTAATCTCTCCACTGGCCTGCGAGATCCAACGATCCACGACAAATCGACACTTCTCCTTGAAGCGACTCCACCGTCTGTTCCAGCTTTTGATATTCCTCTACTGAACGCTCTGGCATCAA